>JAHWFP010044878.1:0-10026 GCA_023313725.1 Lithobius niger | reverse complement strand
CAAGCCGAATTATTCTGAAAGCATTGGCCAAGAATGTTTCCTCTAACGTTACAGTATGAATGTCACCGTCTGTCCCTGTCAATTATTATCGTGGGATCCAAGATTTTTGTTTTTGATGAATGAAAACATTCTTGGATTGTCCCAAGCCGAACTACTCTGAAAGGAGTAGCCAAGAGATATTCATCAAGAATAAAAATTGGAGGTAAGAAGGTGGTTACACAATACACAGTCACCACTCTAGTTTGAAGCATCAAAATTTTCGTTTCCAAAAACCTTCAAGCACATTTTTACCATTATGAATATCAGAAACGGGATTTTGTATAATTCATGAACCAAATGATGAAATTTTACAAAAATGTGGTGTACCAGCTGGAGTATTAAACTGGAGCAAAGGAGGAACATGGTGAATAAAAAGTACCAGCAGTACCAGTGGGAAAACCCGTAAAATGCAATTTATTTCATATGAAATTTTCAAACCCACTCGAGGTTCTTCATCACGGCATCTCAATTATTTACAACCAATGCACGCGCCGTGTCAATACATCCCAGGGTTGTGTTGACGTGGCGTGGGCCAACTGTTTTTAAATAATTGTCTTTACTGATGAAGATAGTGGGTTTCAAAATTCTGTATTAAGTCAACTGCATGTTATGAGGTATCCCAGTCGTCCTGGTGGAACTTTTCATCAGTTGCCGTCCGTGCTATGCATGACAGGCCGAACGGGTGTAGGGCACGTACGTGGAATGACGTTTTAATGAAGCTACCCTGCCAACTGTTACTTTCAATGCTTTTTAACCTATCAAGGCCAGTTGCCTATTTTATCTTGACCTGACCCTTCCTCTACGGCTGCCAATGGTCAGATGGGTCATAACCTCCTGCCCTCTACCAACTTCAAAGGATCTCTCCCATGGACATAGGGCCTACGTGCTCCGTGCCACGTAACTCTGTTTTTGCCATTCAGCTACCTGTCATAAGTGTATTAACACAGTAGAGTTCTCCTGCCATAGAGCTACTTGCCGTAAGTGTATTAATACAATAGACTGCTTCCTACCATAAAGCTACTTGCTGCAAGCGTATTAATAGTGTATATTGCTTGCAACAACAGGGCTACTTGCTATAAGCGTATTAATACAGTATAGTGCTCCCTGCCACAAAGCCATCTGTCATAAGCACGTCAATACAGTAAATTGCACCCTACCACAGAGCTATTTGCCACAAGCGTATTAACACAGTAGATTGCTTCCTAACACAGAGCTACCTGCCATAAGCGTATTAACACTACATTGCTCCCTACTACAGAGCTACCTGCCATATTATGTGCGTTAAAATACCGTAGGTTGCTCCATACGACAGAGTTACGTGCCATAACGTATTGATATAGTAGATTGGTATGAATGATCTCAGTAGAATTCAAGACCAAATTGTGGCATGAAATTTAAATACACATTTTGCTGGAAGTACCATGTTACAGTACAGTCTGAATCTATGTTGGCAAGATAACAGTTGAGTTATATTAGGACTAATCTACTACTCGGACCAAGGGATTCAATGGGCCCTGCAGGTAAGTGGAAGCAGGGAAAATCTTTCCTTCCTAAATACGGTAGGTAACACAAACCAATAATGGCTTAGCTGAAGAAGCATTAGGGGATTAGAGCATTAGGACAGAGGCACCCCTTCTTATGACCACACACTTCGAACATTTTTGACGACATACATTTGGAGATGGCAGATTGGCCAGAGAAAAAAGGCAATGGTATGAAACAAAACTGACTGACTGTACTACAAAACAACTAACTGACTGTATCATATATATCAGAAACGTTTGCAGTAATAAGATTGTTTGGTAAAGTTCTTCATCCAGATGCGCAAGAGAGATATGATAATTTTTACTGGAAGTTTTTAAAACTGCACATGTGCGCCAGAACACACGTGACGCACCAGCAATGATTGTGATGGCATCGTAAGCAAACCTGGAAATATTAGAATCTGGCACATGAACCTTGTCGCAAGTCTTGTTTACTTGCATGATTGCTGGGGCCAATGGCCAATCTTAGTCTTGAGTGTCTAATCTTACATAGGTGGACATTATTTATGCCTTGTACTTTTATTTCCAGTTCCTGCCTCTAGAACCTTCTAGAAGCATCCATTTCCCATAATACCCTTGCTATTTCGCGGTTGTCAAGGGTTACCAAAGGTATTTAAGCAAAGGGCCCAGCATGGAAAAATCAGAAAGCCTTCGGGCCAGCCAACTAGTTGGTCCTCTTTCGGCCCCTGCTAGGTCTCCTAGTTAGGGGGATTTTTGGTTAGGTCTTTAGTAGGCCCAATTTTGGTTAGGCTCTTTTCCCCCAACCGAAACCAAGCCTCTTAACCCTAACTGAACCCTAAAGTTCCCCAGTTTTTGTTTCAGTCTAATAGCTTGCTCTCCCTCTTTGTTATTTTTCGTCAAACCTAATGGACATTACGAACTTCATCGGTACGGTTTAGTGTTGGCATACGGACGAATCTTGACCTTCGCTTCACAAGCTTAACGTTTCTTTTCATAGCGGTCCATAGCCCTTCTGTTTTCCTCCCACTTGTAGTGGCAAACCATGTTATTATTTTCATCATACCTTCTGCTGTTTTGTGCTGGAATCGAGGAATATAATTATAAACCATTGGTGAACCTAGAAATAGAAATAGAGGACGTACGAGGCATCCACCCACCCAAATTCCCAAGCGGCAGATGTTAAGTGGAAGATACCACCATCAGAAGAGTTGTTTTTTGCCGCATGAGGGAGGAAACTGGAGTACCCGGAGGAAACCCTCGCGCAACGGGCGGGAAACAACTGGAGAAAAACCCGTATATATACACTTCCCATCGCCAGGATCGAACCCGGGTCTGTAGGAAGACAGATGTACAGCTGGGACCAGGACGCCTATCGAATCTGACGCCCCAGTGCTCGCAGCTTCCCATGCACACTACCATTGAAAAGCACATGACGCTTAAAATATGAACGGTGAAAAAAGGAACAGGCAACAATTAATAAAAACAATGCGTTTCGATGTCATAACTCGACGCCGTTTTCAAGTGTACAAGCAAGTAAATTTTTTTTTGTATCATCAGCAAAGCATAAAATATCCATAAAGCAAAGGATCCGTATTAGAGTTTTACTTGGTTGCACGGGTGGTCAGAATCAGTTTTATGGCACGTGTGATTTCGATTTGTCCGTAAGTTTGAGTACGATACCCAAGAAAGAAATCAGCACTCTCCATGGTTAAACTGAGTGATGGGTGAAGGGTATTTGAGTGTTGTAAGATTGAAGTCCATTCGTTAGTTTGGCAGAGGGGAAGATTATCATCCAGAATCTTTTGTGATACAGTAAATTACAGAAAGTTGTAACCAGTTTATAGTAATTTACGTTGTGGGTATCTCATAGATACGAAGCAGGTGTGGCTGCCGATGTGTCTTTCGAAAAACCCCTTCATGTACTGAATATAGGTATTGGCAAATATTGTTCCCAATTCACCCACGAAATCGGAAATTTCCGCTCCAGTAAATTGGGAAGGAAAGGGTTGGCTGTAAGTTTTCATTGAATAATTTCGATTAGCAAAGAATGTTCAGTTGAAGGGAACATTGCCAGAATGTCAAATGAGGTCAAGTTATAGTTGCCTGGAACAACCAATTGGGGTAGATTTTGTATTACAGTAAGAGGGTTAGGGACGGTATACTGGCCAATAACCAGCGTTTTTTGACTGGAGTGACAAGTGCACTATTGCTAAGTAGAATAGAAGCGGGTTTGCTGTGTTATGGGTTTTGATTTGTGGAAATACTAATGGTGGTGGGTGCACTACATCTTTAAAGTTTGAGAGAACATAGTTGCAGCAGGGGAAATGTTAATCACGGCAGTGGATCTAGAGGTCAGATAGTAATCCAGTATTGCATATAAGTCAATACTGGTCAGTTCTTTTAGAATATTGCGATGTAGTAATGCAACTGTTATAGACATCATGTTTAAAACACCATTGTAAATGCGATTTTTCTTGTGATCTAGTTCTCGTTTTTAAAAAAAACCATTAAAAGTTGAAAAGATGTAACAACCACTACACTTGTAAATAATAATGTTCTAAAACTTACATTATTTTGTTTCAGAAAGTGGCAGTGCGAGTGGTAGTAAAGGAAGTCACGTCCATCAACCAGAAAAGGCTCATAAGGAGAGTAAAGCAAAGAGTGACAGTAAGTTACCTTCAAAAATCACCGAAGCGAAATTCGAGTCACACGTTGCACTGTGAAAAATGTCACACATTGGAAGCCTACTCCTCGCCCTCACAAAAAAAATTAATTTTTTTAGGAAAAGGTTTTTGTTTTGAGAACAAGGGAAGAATTATATTCCTTCACAACAGTTCCAAGCTGCGTATGACGCCGACTGTGACTGTCACATTCCTAACTACAACAATTTTACTCCTCTCCAACGCGCAAAATTTATTGCTAATCCTCATATTCCTAGTCAAAAAAACTCTGCCAGTATCTTCCTAATTCAGCAGGTCCCCTATTCTCATAACATCCTCCATGCAACTATTTGGAGGTCATTCCACTGACTAACTGTCTACACACTATGAGTATGATGCCTTAGAAGAAATGACATAGCTTCAGGACTCTCCATGGTGAAATTGAGTGATGGGTGAAAGGTATTTGAGTGTTGTAAGATTGAAGTCCGTTCGTTAGCTTGGCAGAGGGTGAGAATATTATCCACGAATGTTTTGTAATACAGTAAATTGGGGAAAGTTGTGACCAGTTTATTGTAATTTAAGTTGAGGAGGATGTTACGTAAGAAGAAGCAGCTTAGCCGCCTATCAGTGCTCCTCTGTGTTGTTGGAAAAACCCTGTCTTGCACTGGATATGGGTAGCGGAAAAAAATGCTTTCTAATGCACTCATGAAATCGGAAATTTTCCGTTTCAGTGAGTTGTGAAGGAAGAAGTCGGCTGTAAGTTTACTTTTAACAATTTCGAGTAGCAAGGAACAGTCAATGGAGGGGAACATTGCCAGAATGTCAAATGAGGTCCAGTCATAGCCGGGTGGAACAACCATTTGTGGTAGATTACAGTAAGAGGGTTAGGAACAGTATGCTGGCCAATAACTAGTGTTTTGTGACTGGCTTGACAAGTGTACTATTGCTAAGTTAGGTGCATTTCTTTCTCTGGGCAAGGAGCTGGTTCCCTGTGTTATGGCTTTTGATTTGAGGAAATATTAATGATGATAAGCGCACTACGTCCTTAAATGTCGAGAGAACATTGTTACGACGGGAGAAAGTGTTAATCAAGGCAGTGAATCTAGAGATCGGATAGAAATCCAGTGTTGCACATAAATCAGATTTGGTTAGTTTTTTTTTAATATTGCGATGTATTAATGGAGTGGAGTACAGGACCATGACTTACTTTTGTATGCTGTCCAATGTTGTAATCTGGATTACCTCATAAATTGCCAAAGTGTGGCAAGCTCGTCTGACGTGAGGTTATTGCTTCTATTGGCTAGGGACTTTTTATTCTAATTGTTTTTGCACTTGAAAGCGGTGTGAAACTGGTGCAACATGATTTTTTTAAATAAAAAAATCGAAGCATAATTGATGTGGAATATGGGCCAGGCCCTTACCTTAGATAAAATACGATCCCATTCTGTAGCGCGATTGGTCCGTCGTGGATTGGTCTTTGGTCTGTCGCGAGAAAAGCAAGGGAGGTATTTTCATTGTGCCTGTTACGTCCGTTGTTTGCTCGTGGTTGTGGTCTGACCTGGGTGTACGGCATGGGAGGATGTGTCTCAGCCTATGAACCTAGCAGACTGGACTTCCTCTTCTGCAATGCCAGCCTAGAACGTGTAATAGGAACCTTGCCCCTTATAACCACACATAACAAGAAGCTAGCTAAAAAAAATTCATAGTGCACACATCGTTCAGGACGTGTTTGGTCACATGTCAACGGACATTTTAATAATGTCCGGTTAATGGTGAAAGGCTGAAGTTAGTCCAATGCCCCGGAAACCAACAATCAAAAACGTGAAAACTACGTCAGCATTGAAAAAAGAAACAAAGGGTACAAGAAACAAGTAATCAAAAACAATCTACGATTTGGTGTCGTGATACCTTCTGATTCGGATGATTTTAACGACAAATTTAATCCCCACCCCCCAACAAACCCCTGGGGGGGGGGGGTGGTTTGAGTCCTGAATTCAGACAGTGTCTCTAAACTGAGGCTTCAAGTCCCCTGTCTTGCATACTTTGGCTTTATACCTTATTGCAGAGACACTGTGATTCTAATGATTGTAGCTTATATTTTAGTCCCAACTTCTACAAAAAATATGGGGGACTTAAGTCCGAGTTCAGACACTCTCTCTGCAGCTTTAATTTTACGTCATTGCAGGAAACACCAGGGCCGTAGGAAGGGTAAGGCGAGCAAGGCGCCAGCCTAGGGCTTTTGCTTCCTGGGGGCGCCGCGCCAAATTCATCCCAACCGTGTAACTGTGGAAGTGGGTCACAAAGAACAAATATATTTTTTAACGGATGGCGTTGCACGCGAATTAAAGAAAAAAAGTTATATGTAGGCACTTCACTGTTTTTGCTTGCGCCTTGCATCTTTAAGCATTAAATCATGAGTCTCTCAAGTCACAGACTGTCAAAGACTCAGTCGTACGTACTAACTGGAATCGAATATGTATTTTATTCAACCAGCAACCAAGCTATTTCTATGACACTAGGGCCTCGCGGTGGAGAACAAATATGTTTTTTCACGGATTGGCGTGGCACAAAAGTTATTTATAATTATAACTATATGTATAATAGTCAACATTTAGTTATGTAAGCCTCAATATAACATTCGTGAAGATTTTTTTTTTACTGAAATAGACAGGGGGGCACCTGTCATTTGGTTTGCTTGGGGAGGGGGAGCTGTGCAGTTGGTTCGCCTTGGGCGCCAAGGCGGCTCGCTACGACCCTGGGAAACACTGCCTGATTTTGACGATTTTAACAAAGACTTTAATTCCAGCCTCTGCATGAAAGTATGGAGGACTTAAATCTAAATGCAGATTGTGTCTCTGAACTGAGGCTTCCTCTTTGCTGAAAGCACCTACTTATTCTAATGTTTCAATAAAGACTTCAATCCTAGCCTCTGCTTGAAACAGGGAAGGGGGCTTAAATCAAAATTCAGATTGTGTCTCTGAACTGAGGCTTCCTCTTTGCTGAAAGCACCTACTTATTCTAATGTTTCAATAATGACTTCAATCCTAGTCTCTGCTTGAAACAGGGAAGGGGGCTTAAATCTAAATCAGATTGTGTTTCTGAACTGAGGCTTCCTCTTTGCTGAAAGCACCTACTTGTTCTAATGTTTCAATAAAGACTTTAATCCCAGCCTCTGCTTGAAACAGGGAAGGGGCGTAAATTTCAGGTCAGTCGGAGTCTCTGAATTTTATTGCAGGTACAGTCGGAATCCAAACTAGGGATTCGTACGAGCTCAACTGACTGCAGTTTGTGCCCTTTAAAACATTTCCTTCTTTTGCTTAACAGCTGAATTGGCAGATATCATCTGAATCCAAACTAGGGATTCGTACGAGCTCAACTGACTGAAGTTTGTGCCCTTTAAAACATTTCCTTCTTTTGCTTAACAGCTGAATTGCAGACATCGTCTGAATCTAAACTAGGGATTCGTGTAAGCTCAACTGACTGCAGTTTGTGCTCTTTAAAAACATTCATTCTTTTCCTTAACAGCTGAATTGCAGACATCGTCTAAATCCAAACTGGATTCGTTCGAGCTCAACTGACTGGAGTTTGTGCCCTTTAAAACATTTCGTTCTTGTGCTTCTTAGGACATTGCAGATACCACCCAAATCCAAACTAGGGATTCGTACGAGCTCAACTGACTGGAGTTTGTGCTCTTTAAAAACATTTCCTTCTTTTCCTTAACAGCCACGCAAACACACGTAGATACCCGAAGTCAAACAATGACGCGAAGTCCAATATTAGGTTCAGCATTAATTTGGCACCAAAATCTTTTCTAACGTTGTTTCACGTTTTCTTTTGTATTAGAAAAAAAAGTTATCAAAACGACGACTGTTACAAAGACTACAACCACCAGGAAAAAGAAAAAGAAAGAGGAAAAAAAGAAGAATAAGAATAAGAAGAAAAAAGGCGAGTAATCTTGCACGAATTCCTTAAATAAGTTTTATCATTATATTTATCCGGGAAATAAAATTTTCTTTCTGAATTATTTATTTAATAAACAAACCAACACAATAAAGCAAACACTGAGAACGGTTGAGGATAAACGAGCAGCAATGATGACGAAAAATTGTGTGTTAGTTTTTTCTAGAATAGTTAAGCCTTCCCGAATCTATTTAGCTAGGGGCTATACCTCCTTGTAGTTAAGTTGCACCTTACCAGTTTGGAATAAAACGTCGTCGGCAAAGGCGATTCTAAAATATGTACTTTTTTCATTATCATCCATCCATATTCTGACCTATGTTCATCCCAGTGGACTCACGTTGTCATCAGTTTATGCAAAAAAAAAATTAGCAACCTTCTGCGTGTGATGAAGTGTGTGCCTTGAGAATATCCTTATGCAGGTCTGAGTGTGATCCGGGTTAGTCTGATAAACCCTGCTTTTAGCAACATCAAGGAATTCAGTAGCCATATCTACACGCATAACCTCTTTTACAGGCTGTGTCCATCTAATCTACCTTCACGATTTAGCTTGAAGTTTTACCTGGGTTAGTCTGATAAACTCTGCTTTTGGCAACATCAAGGAATTCAGCAGCCATATCCACACACGTAACCTCCTTTACAGGCTGTGTCGATCTAACCTTCTTTCACGATTTAGCTCGAAGTTTTATCTGGGTTAGTCTGATAAACTCTGCTTTTAGTAATATCAAGGAATTCAGCAGCCATATCCACACACATAACCTCCATTACAGGCTGTGTCCATCTAATATACCTGCACGATTTAACTCGAAGTTTTACCTGGCTTAGTCTGATAAACTCTGCTTTGGGCGACATCAAGGAATTCAGTAGCCATATCTTCACGCATAACCTCCAATACAGGTAGTGTCCATCTAATCTACCTTCACGATTTAGCTCGAAGTTTTACCTGGGTTAGTCTGATAAACTCTGCTTTTGACAATATCAAGGAATTCAGCAGCCATATCTGCACGCATAACCTCCATTACAGGCTGCGTCAGTATAATCTACCTTCACGATTTAGCTTGAAGTTTTACTCGGGTTAGTTTGATAAACTCTGCTTTTAGCAATATCAAGGAATTCAGCAGCCGTATCCACACACATAACCTCCATTACAGGCTGTGTCGATCTAACCTACTTTCACGATTTAGTTTGAAGTTTTATCAAGGTGAGTCTAGTTGCCATGTTGGATCTGGTCCATTCTTATAATGTTACTGCACAGCGCAACTGTCATCTTTTAACCGTCTCTCACAATTCAATTGTGACTGACTCAAAGGCAGGGTAGCTAGACTTCACCTTTTATATACCTCTGAATTTCGGGGGTTGTGCGAGCAAGTTGAGTGGTCGGATTTAGTACTATAGGTGTTTTCGATCTTCTACTAGCTTGGGAAGTTTTGTGCAAAAACAGAATGTACTGCAGTTTTCTAAGTAGACCTACTAAAACTGACTTTACTTGCACACTCTCACGTTGATTCAGATTAAGAAACAAACCAACGACCTATACTCTATTCCACATTAAGTTTGTAGGAAACGGACTGTATGACGCCACGTTTTCTTCCACATACGGGTGCAAAACATATGGATTCGTACTTGTAGACTCTACACAATTACTGTTAGAGTTTACGATTGGGATATTTACGAGTTTTTTGCACTCGTAGTGGAAGGAAACGTGGCATCATACCGTCATTTTCCTGCAAACATAATGTGGAACAGACTATGGTCAATAGCAACTATTGCAGCACGCATGTCATGTCTTTCATATAGTCGTTAGAGCACAAAGATAACCAAATTCAGGCATATTCTTTACAACTTGTTTTATTTATTTTTGTTCC
>JAHWFP010044877.1:76673-91507 GCA_023313725.1 Lithobius niger | reverse complement strand
ATTATTATTATTATTATTATTATTATTATTATTATTATTATTATTATTATGCATAACATCGATTCAAGCAACGGAGCCTGGTGCACCCCCTATCTACTGGGGGAATTTTGGTGCAATACCACACCCACCCATCTAAAATTTTGCGTACTTATACATCGATTGGATAACCTAATTGAAATAATCCTATAAAATCTATCATATCAAAAACCAAAACTGGTAAAAGGGGCTGCCAAGTTCCAAATGGTTCGGCCCTTCAAAGGAGTGATATCAACACACCAAAACATTCGCCAAGTTAATCGCACCGCTTAATAGTTCGAAGGTTAAATGAAAACTAAAACATTGCTACTTTTGGTAGCAATGTTCAAGTTTTCATTTAACGTCCAAAGTATTATTCGGTGCGAATAAGTTGGCGAATATTTTGGTGTGTTGATATCACTCCTTTGAAGGGCCGAACCATTCGGAACTTGGCGGCCCCTTTTACCAGTTTTGGTTTTTGATATGATATCACTCCTTTTTTTTTAAATTGTGTAATAGACTCAACTCCACTACCGTGCAGATGTGTAATAAATAAGTGGCACGTCAACAAGAAATTGGGTTTCCACAATTTGATACTACTTTTGCCTATACGCCGAACCATTCTCGACTTCACCTCTTTATAGGTTTTTGGTTTGGTTTTAATTTTGTTGTAATTTCTTTATTTCGTTAGTTTTGGTGTGGTGTGTGGTGTGTTTTGGTGGTGGCCTCTCACCAGTTTTTGGCTTTGTTTATTTTGCTTTGTTTTTAAAGTTGGTTTATTTTCATGAATTGGACTGGAATACAATTTCTTTGGCAACGTTGTGTAGCTTTGTCGTGCTACACTAGTGTGTGGCTAGGCACGCACATCAGTATACACGTTGTCATTGTCCGAACTTTGGCTGTCCAATGAGAGACGATGCCGACAGTAGTAACAATGGTTATAACAATATTTTCGTACTTAAGCGCCATCCCACGCCATCCTCGTTACACCTAGGCTCCAAACCATAAAAGGTACGCAGTTCGTATCGCACTGCAGCCATTCGTCCAATTTCATAGCTGGAAGCCTTCCCGTTATCTCGGTATCGATGAATAATCACCCTATGGAAATTAACATGGGGATGAGCGGACTAGAATTAGCTAACTAGCTAGTAGCTAGTTAGTAGTGTAGGGTACTAAAATAGAGGGTTAGTATAGATTTGTAGTACGGTTCCTAACAGAAACAATGCTAAACTTCGGTACACAAACCATTTTCGTAACTAATTCAATGCTATTTGAGATTTCAGTCTGTAACAGTTCCAATGCAATTCGTGTTTGAAGATTTCAAATTTTCTCCGTAACAGATTTCAATGCTGAGCGCGAGCCTAGCATAAAGTTGTTGTGTGCAGATTAGTATTGAAGTATGGAGATGTTGTGCGCACGATAGCATGGGCTAACTCTTCCTAATGCTAGAAGATTTCAATGCATGACGTTGTTGTGTGGAGATTAGTATTGGAGTATGGAGTTGTTGTGCGCGCGCTACCATGGGATGACCCAATGCTACAAGATTTCAATGCATGACGCTGCTGTGTGCAGATTAGTATTGGAGTATGGAGTTGTTGTGCGCGGGCTAGCATGGCCTAACTCTTCCCAACGTTATTCCATTTAGTATGACCATGCTATGCGTGCGATAGCATTGTCTTCATCTTCGTCTATACTTTGGGGGCTGAAAGAGAAAAACCTTTAGTTCTGCCTTCATCCTGAAAGAGAAAGCTTTTAACGGTTCATTTGCGCGATAGTTAGTAACACTTTCAATGTTAAAATACTTTCAACACTTTGAAGTCCTGAAAGAGAAAGCTTTTGGCGGTTCATTTGAGCGATAGTTATGTTTTGTTTGCAATATCATGTTTGGTGATCGTGATATAAGGGTTTTTTGATACCGGCTTGGACGGTGGTTACCTCTATGGGAGTTTGTTTTTGAGAATGGTATTATGGAGGTTTTAGAAGCCTACGGGGAAGGTTTTTGCATGTTTGGTGATCGCGATATAAGGGGGTTTTCTTACCCCCACTTTAGCGGCGGTCACCTACTATTCTCTATGGGAGAGTTTGACAGTTTGTTTTCGAGAATGGCATTATGACGAAAAAGTCTCTTTGGTCGAAGGGTCTTCGCACGAAAGGGGTATAGAGCGAGGGGGAGAGTTAGTTCTCCTTTTTTTTATCACAGGTTTCTACCAAAGGTAGATCTGCGGAGAAGGGAAACCTCTTTTGGAGATAACCCTCTCAACGCGCGCGCGCGAAAAGGACGTTGGCTCAGAGTTCCCAGGCTCCTAGTCGAACCACACTTTTCTCCGCTCTTCCTACGGGAGGACCGTGTAGGATTGAGGAAGATGACAGTGTCCTTACGTGGTTCTTTGTTTTTTTTTTCATATTTTATTACGAACTGTATGTAAGTTGGAGTTTTATATCCTCCAACAAAAAACATGCAGCCGGAGTAAGGCCCCAGAACTAGGACAAAAAGCTGGAGTGAGGCTCCAGAACTAAACCCGTTACACAATAACTAAAAAAAAACTCGTCACAAAAGCTGGAAGTTAGGCTCCAGAACTGAATAGTCGTTATATAATATTACGCTTTACCCGTCACAAAAGCTGGAGTAATGCTCCAGAAACTAGATTACGGTTATATAATGTTGAATAAGAGGGAATGGTAAAAAAAAAAGAGACTTCCCCAACTAACACTTCTCTTTCTCTCTTCCCCCAGCGAGTAAGGCTTTACACGTCTGTTGGCAGTTGGCGTCGACGAAAGGCTCAGTCATGTTCAATTTGAAATGTTTCTTTACGAATCTAACGACTCGTCGGTCATTAGCGTCTTTCGTCATATGATTCAACTTATCTAGAACGCGGTTCATGGACAGTCCGTTCGCCTTATGGTATAGAAAGTAGAGACAATACTGTCCGCATACGACGCTGCAAGGCCCCTGCAGGCTCGTGAGGTTGTAACGTTTGAACATAGAGTTTTTCTTGAGAAAACGCAAAATGTGAATGTTTCGTGGTTTTAACCCGTAACTGTCGAAATAGTCCACGCTCGCTGTCCTTCTGTCGAAATAGACGGCGACCCAGTGACTGCCAGGTTTCGTCGCAGGGTCCAGATTGATGATGTAAGCTTCTCGGGTGGGTGTCTCGGGCAACTGGACGGAAGCGTACACACCGCCGAAACGAGGGCCGAGCTTGCTGTGTCGTCTGGCTGCATTTCTCAGTTCGTCCGTCTGCATGGTTTTTCTCTCAGTGTTCGTACAGCACGTTCTTGGACTGGTCAATCTCGAGAACGGTTTGATGGACCATGTACATCACCAGGTTGACGGTTTCGACGAGCGCTTGCTTGAACGTCACGTCGACTCTGAGAGCTCCCTGCTTAATAAGGTTGTGGTGGCACTGTCCCTGGCTTTTGTCGGCGGTCAAGTCGAAGGCGTACAGACAATTGCCCAGAGGATAGTCGGCGTATGGGAGACGAGGCGCCGAGTCGGAAGTGAGTTTGTCGAGTGCCTGTAAGAGGGAATAATAGTTTCTCACGTACAAGTCATCGGTATAATCGGGTTTGTAGGGAATGGCCAGAATCGTTCTTCCATCCACTTGCAAGGTGAGGTAGTTGACGTTATAGTGGTGGAAATTAAACGGGTTTGCGCCGTAAGCACCGTTGAAAGCATTGTTCGAGACAAAACCCAGCAGGCAGAACAAGGGCAGGTTTCCGAGCACGACGTTGTCGAGATTGCCTTGTCTCGATCCGGCCGGAATGGTGAAAGTCTTGACCTCCACTCGGCGGATGGGGTACTTGACGGTATTGGTCTTGAGGGCCTCCGCGAAGCCGATGAGTACCGAGGGCGATGGTACGACTCGTCGAACGTAGAGGACGGCACTCGTGATGTTGACGCGATAGTCGGCCCCAACTTCCGTACTCATCAGGCAGAAGGCATCCTTGCTTCTGGTGAGTTTCAGCCTCAGGTCGACGTTGTTGAGTAGCAGTCGATCCTGCTGGAAGAGATCGCAATGGGGTCTGCCGTAGAGATCGACCACCTTGCTGGTTTTGACTCGCCCGTTGCGGTATTTGAAACCGAGGTTCTTCCCAGCGTCCGAGATGTCGGCCTCGTCGAAAGATCCGGGGATGTCCTTCTTCCACAGCTGGCTCGAAAGATGACTGTTTTCACCGTCACCGCCATAAGTCAACAGAGTCTCGAGGTAGCTACGGTAGGCGTACCCGTTGTCGGAATTGGATATTTGTTTGCCACTCACTTCACAATCGCACTGGGAAAATAGAGAGTGTAGGAGTAGATTCACGGGAGCTACGGCATTAGCAGCGGTCAATGCCGTCGATGTCCCCTTGACAACCTTACATCGGATGTGGAGATAAGACTGGCTCAGGTCCAGCAGGCAGTCGGCGGCACTGGGCACTACGAACTCGATGGGAGCGCTATCACTTAGAGTGGCTAGAGGATGGTAGGCCACCAAGGTATCGTCGTTCACGGTAACCTGCACCGGAGGTACAGAGAACAGTTCCAATTCTTCTTTGGTGCAGGGCACCGAATCTCTGTCCGGCTTCATCAACATGACGACCTCTGAATGAAAGATTTTCGATGCGGAGGGTCTTTATCTAGTCGAAAAAGTCCGCCTTACTTCTCGGAAGACGACGGTGTGAAGGGGCTTTGCGACGTCGTACGAGAGCAACTAGACCACGCCGACGTTTCCCTCCCGACTGGCCTTTCTTTCGACGACAACACTTCTTCCTCTTTCGACCTGTTCCAGACTGTCCTCCCGTCGCCACCGCAACAGCGTCTCGTTTAGCCGCGTCCCACCTATTTCTAGCGGCTTCCTTAAAGGAGGTCCCTCCCTGAACGTCATCCAAAAGTTTGGAGCCACTTCTCAACGCGTACCTTCCTACTCCGAAAAGAGCGTTTTTAATAAAAGGAAGAGCCGACCTGAACACACCACCTAGGCAATCCCCGAAACCCGATCCACGCTGTATGCGCCCGCCAGAAAAGTAAGGGGCCCCACCTATCTGGTTTCTCGAACAATAGTGCCCGATGCATACCCGAGGGTCCAATCCTACGTAGGGGGTCCGCATTTTTGCTTCACGTCCGATCGGTCGCCCCTTCTGGGAATAAATGATGGTCGGGACCTAACGACGACTCATGAAATAGGTAAAAGCAAGTTGAAAGGTTTCTTTTTAGCAGTCGGGTAGTGTTTTTTGAGAAGGGACTTGATCCCGCTTACGAAAAACCCACCCCGTTGCCTCTTAGTCCTCGTTCTCCTTTTAACCCTCCTCTTAACTCCTCTCCTCTTTTTACGAGGCATGCCGATCAGGGACGTCTTCTAAAGTGCAACGTTACGCTAACCTCCCCCGACCTGAATGGTACTTTTTCTCCCAGATCCGTCATTAAATACACTCTTACCGTTTCGAAATCGCGCCTAGCGAGAGGTCGGTAGTAAGGTTTGGTGAAAATCTCGTGCGTTTTACTCCCCCCATCTATTCTAACTACTCGAAGCAGAGGAGCCAGAACATCTCCCACTACGGTCTCGTTCACGATATCGCTGTATACAAAAATACTATTCAGAACTTCTTTCAAACCGAGTCCGGCCCTACCCACTTTGAAAGATGTAATAAATTTGTCGGGTCCGTCTGGAGGAAAACCGAGGATCTTGGTCAGTTTTTCGTCGATCAAGAGCCCCATTATTTCTACGGAAGTGTTATTCTTGTCGGGGGACAACACTTGGATGGGCATGATGACGGTAGCCACGTTCGTTCCCGGGTTGTAATCAAAATGAGGGTACTGTTCGACATCTATCCTATCTCGCATAAGTTGGTTCAGTTTGGCCACGAGCTCCTCTCCTCTACTGTAATACCCTTTGGGTAGATAGGCGGTCACGGTCGAGAGATGAGAAATGTAGGACAACCACCAACTCCCATCGTTGAATTGATTGTTGATAAACTCTATGGGCACGGGTCCTCCCCCCTTCTTAGGATGGTCTCCCATGAGGATGTCGTAATAACTCTCTTTGAACACGTTGTCTTTTCTCTCCCATCCTAGAAACACGGACAGGTTGTAAGAGAGGCACAGTCTGGCCCCCGTATGGAGTTTGTTGACGATGGTGACGAGACGAGTGCTCTCGTCGTATCGGAACTGAATGACCGACTGCGCGAGCGTCTTGACTACCCAGTAGTTGAGAAACTTTATAACATTTTGCATCTTGTAATTCATCAGGTCTACCCCCACGATATTGACGTCCTGCGGCAACCTCCTATCCCCAACCTCCAATTTCGCCATCTCGTCAACATCGACGGCCGCGGCCGCCGCCGCTTCGGTTTCCGCGAAGGTGTCGATATCAAACCTGGGAAACTTGACGTAGGTGCGCGTCCCTAGCTGGAATTTCAGTTCGATCGAATCCATCACGTTGCTCCAGTTCCTAGTAAACTGCACCTCGGCGAGGCCCACGTCCCAGTCACCCGCCAGGCTCACTCTCTGAGCCAGCTTGGTAGTGTAGTCGTTCAGGGCGTTATTGGGAAACAGGTTCAGACTAGCATTCGCCGGCAGAGTCATGTAGAAAGAATCTCCCTCCATCTTACAGTTTCTTCAAATCTCTGGCGAGGATCCAACGGTTGTGGGAGGCGCCGTAACCCTCGAATTGAACGTAGTACTTTTTCTTACGTCCTTTCCCCCTCGTTTTCAGGACCTTGTCTACCCGATGGTAGTCCACGCCTTCGTTTTTAACCACTTTCTGAAGCTCGTGGAGGTAGAATCGTCCTTTGTGATTTCCCCCTCGTAGTCTTTCAGTCTCGCCGTAACCTGCCCCAATCCTCCTTTAGGTACCAGGACGTGGGTTACGAAAAATATCTCTCTGGACCACATGCCTCGGTAAGCTTTGTCGAACTTACCCTTCGCGATGGATATTCTGACTTTATCTCCCACGGCCAGAGGGACTCTTTTCTTGACGCCGCCGCCCTTCCTAGCCATGGCACGACCCAACTTCTTCAAGTCGGCGCCGTAGATCTTGCGCCACATCCGCTTGTGGTTTTTGTGAGTGACGTCGTTGGGGGCCATTTTCGTTCTGGAGTGTACGCTCTTGTTGTAGGTGTCCACGATTTTTTGAATCACGGGCACGTACTCCAAGGTCCCCTTGGCGGTAAAGTGTTTGTGTAAGAGACTCTTCAAAACGCGCTGAAAACGCTCAATTTTCGACGACTTGACGTCTTCGTTCTCGGTGGTGTAGAACTCGATACCGAGGTCCTCGAAGAGATCCTGGACCCCCCGTGCTCGAAATTCTACGCCCTTGTCCGAAGTGAGAAAACTAGGGGTAAAAGGCATGCGCTTAAACATCTTCTCGAAAGCACCGACCATTTCGGCGGCCGACTTTGTCTTCAACATTTCCAGCCAGACCTTGCGACTGAACCCGTCCATGCAGGTGAGAATGTACCTGTACGGCTCGTTGTAACGTTTCAGGCTGATCATGTCACTGAGGTCGCATTTTATGTGACTACCCACTCCTCCCGTAATGATCTTGTTCCTGGGGAATCTGTACCTGACCGCTTTGTGGATGGTGTGTGCATCCTGACGCTCCAACCACTCCTTGATGCGATCGAGATCGTATTTCTTTCCGTCCTTCTTGGCTCTGGCCAACAGTTTGGACGCCGTACCGTAACTGGTGGCTTCGCCCAGATCGTCGTAGTAGATCTTGTTCAGGTATTGCTCCATAGCTTCCAGTCTTGGGGATGTTTGGCCCTGCTACTCCTACGCAGTACGGGTGTGGAATAGACGGGTGTCCTTTTTTTCTTCTCTTCCTTCTTGACCGGCGTTACGGGAGAGAGCCCGGACGGTGACAGAATAGGAGGAGAGAGGCTACCAGACGTCCCACTCAACAAGGCGGTAGTCGAAGCGGTGGTTGCGGCTGTTGTAGGGGTAGTAGTAGTAGTGGCAGTGGTGGTGGCCGCCGCCGCCGCCGGGACGGCCGACTTGATTCTAAACTGTTGTACGAAAGCGTCCTTCTCTTGCTCCAATTGTCCTATGAACTTCGCCTTGTAGTCGAGGGGAAGACTGTCGTTTTTCAGGATGGCGTCGATCTGAGCTTGTATGGCGACCAGTTTACCGTAGAGAGCTCCTTCGGGCTGGTACTGAAACCCGTGAGGCTGAGCGGCCAACGCCAGTGTGGCGTTCTCCATCGGCGGACGACTCATTTTATATTCGTCTTCGGGCAGGAGCACCATCCTCCGTAGCAGACTCATTTTTTCTTTCTTTCCTCCTCCTCCTCTTAGGACTTGTTGAACAATCCCCCCAAGAGGGATAATGCCGCTGGGACGAGGAATTGGATGAACCCTCCCGATTGTACCAGAGCCCTCTTTCTAGCTTTAAACGACGCTTTCTTGGAGCCGATGAGTCTGATCTGTTTCTTGTATCTTTTCAACTTGGTCCTGGCTGTCGTACTGACGGGGAGTCGATTGTTGAGGAGGTTCAAGGCAATTTCGGACAGGCAGTCGATTTGAGACTTGTCGGCGTTTTTCAGTAAAGCCGCTCGCTGTCGTTTGTTGATCTTGCACAACGTCTGTAGCAGAGCGCTGTGCTTGCGTACCCTTTCCATCTCGCGTCCTCAGAGGGAATAAACGATGCAGGGTGCTTCGTCGGGAAATATACTCGTCCTGAGTCTCGTAGTGTCGTGGGACTTGGAGTGCAGGTCCACCAACAGGTATCCGAAATCCTTTAGACCAATGGCGTTCTCGTAGGCCTCCATAAATCGTTTGGTCTTGCCGGGGTAGACTTGCGAAGCGAAAGTGGTTATCTGGCGTTTGTCTCTGAGGTTGCGCAGCAGGACGTAATACTGACTGTTGAGAGCTATCGTCCGCTGGTTCCTGCCCTGACAGTACAGATTCTGCGTCAAGTAACAGATACTGAACTTGTTGTGGTGTCCGAAACGAGTGAACCAGTCGGACATGTCGCAACCCGCGTTGCTCACATTCTGCATCTGGTCGTCCAACACTAGCAATTTCTCTACCGAGGCGTCGTAACGTTCGGGTGGCATGGGAAGTCCCTTGTGAAATCGAATCTTGTCCCTGTACTTCTCCATCCACGACTGGTAATTGTTGTAACACCAATGGATTTGCTCGATTTTAGTATCCGTCATCTCGTCCAAATGGTCGATGAGTTTCAGAGTCCAGCTCGTTTTGCCCGAAGAAGTGGGGCCGGAAACGATAGCGTTGAACGGCGTTCTAAAGTGTCGAAAACCTTCTACGACGATGGCCATTGCGATAGGAAAGGAAGACAGAGTGAGAGTGTGAGTGTGTGAGAGAGAGAGTGAAAAGAGTATTGAGAGAATGGATTGAGGACCTCGGCCCGAATGAGCTACCTTACCCACCCCCGTATACTTTTAACGTCTCCCCCACCCCCATCTCCCCGGGGGGGGGGGGGGGCGCTCCGCCGATGCTCTTCGCCCCGGCCTGCGGCCGGGCGAAGAGCGTCGTTGTAGGTAAGAATTGTTAAAGTAATAGAAATAAAAGTATTCCAGAGTGGCTTCTACGATGGGAGAGATGCGGTAGATGATTTCCCACGGACTCATCGAGCGATCTCGTAATCACCGAGTTTCAAGAGCAAGAGACACCATTCCCTGGCGGAATAAGACAGGCAGTGGTCGCGAGAGGGATCGCAAATGGTAATAAAATGCGGGGTAGACTTTGGACTATCTTTTTCTAGAAAGGGATAGAGCTCGTGCCTGTGCAGTGAAGCTAGTACGGCATCATCCCCACTCGTTCCATTGTTGACCGGCACGGCGCCCAAACAAATCTCGGCCCAGTTGTGACTCGTTGCGGAGGAGGAGGACGAAGAAGGAGGAAGGGGTCTGTTGAGCAGTACGGCTACGAAATTCAAAATCAAAAAGAGGCCGAAAATAAAATGTCTACACAGCTTGACGTAAGGATGTTGATTGAAACGGTCTACGCCAACGTTAACAGTTGCCATGTCGGAGGGAGAAGGACGAGTGACTGACGGTCGGGAAAGTCTCGTATATTTATATAAGTTGTTATAAAATAGAGAAATGGAACAATTCACCTTTTTTGTTGGGGGGGGGGGGAGATGAGTTATAGACTGGCTGCTTTTACTCCCGCTATTTCTTTTTTGAGTTCGTTAGTAGAGACAGTGCAGGGGTAAGGATCGAGATTTTTTACTGGGATTGGAATTTTTAATTTAAACACTACGTCAATGGCGGGAACTGTTCTGTACTCGAAGTTGGGGGAAAAGTCGAAAAAACCGTCGCAGGAAAAAACTTCGCCCGGAAAAATCTCGGTTTTGTACCATCCAACCTCTCCTTTTTTCTTATACACAATGGTGCGCGGTTTTCGCCCTAATGCTAGAGCTACAAAAGCGGTCGATCTGTAGGCATGCATGTCTAAATGCTCAGCATACTTGGTAACGTGACAAAACTGAAAATCCTCCTTGAAAACATGTTTTAGCTCATTGTAGATTTTCTTAATATATTTAGGCCAGTTTTCTTTTCCAAGGTAGCAGGCTTGAAGTCGCTGCTCATCGCGAAAAGAATACGGGAATGGGACATCATCCTGCCATTCCGTGTTGTCATCAATAGTCTCGTAGATCCGACAAGCTTCTTCCGTATCAAATAGCTTGTAAACTTTAATGCAGCCATCTCCCCGCACCCTGTCGAACCATTTGGCTTCGGAAGTCATTAGGAAGGGGGGTGATTATAAACCGCTCTAAAACAAATAGAGAAAAAAGCAAATATAACCCCCCTAGATCTCGCTTAAGACCACTCCTCTGAAAAAGATAAACAGAAGCAAAAAGAAGAAGTGGTAGAAGAGAGAAGGGAGGGGGGGGGATCTTTGTTTAGAGGTGGAGTAGAGATGTCTAATACAGACTCGACATTACCTATTGCGAGCATCGCTCAATGAAAACAACTTGGGCGTCACGTTGCTACAGAAGTCATTTTCAGTATCCCCAAGGATATGAGATGAAATTTTCTTTGCTCATGAAACGTTTCGTAACAACAGCCTTGTAATACTTGGTTTGTGTCGTAGTTAGAATGTGGTTGTTTTTCCTCACGATCTTGTGTGGCTTCGTAATGGCAACATTCTGCCCCTTCTCCAAATTACGAATCATTCTGGAGAGTAGCTCAAAGTCTAATATCTGGCCGTTGCGGAAGCTGAGTGTAAACCCACGAATTTTAATAACTTGCTTCGTCCCTTCTTTAGTATAAACGAGATAACCGTAATTTTTGGCACCATTGCTGCAGAAATCGGTGATATAGGCGTCAGGACCGAATGATGCCAGGTCGTTGGTTAGACTGCCTAGACGTAGGTCGTTCTGTGGTGACGGTAAGGCCCTTAAATACCGTATGGCTAGTACACTGTCAGTATCGCAGTACAGCTGGCGTCCGGGTTCATACTCCCTCAATATCTTGAGTAGGCGTAAACGACCATAACACGTGATAAATGCTGAAAGGACTACGTTTACTGCCGCATTCCCTTCGCTAAAATTTGTATCGGGTCTGTACCTAACGAGCGCTAAATCGCCTTCAAAGTCTACATCAGTAATCCTTTCTGTCGCATTCAGTACAAATTTGAAAAACTCCCCCGGCTCCTCGAAGTATTTCGTCGATATTTGGTCTTCTCTTTGCGCTATCTTGCCCGACAAACTATTTAGAAGTGCCTTCGCTATGAGCCTGCCGCCAGGATTAACCCTAATACGGTCAGGGTTCAAGACAATCTTCTCATTTTGATACACTCGATCGATATAACTTTTTTTCTCAGCTTCCGTGATACAATCTTTGGGGTACCCTTCGCATTCGAGCTTTTGAGCGTAGAATGTTTGAATGTATCCAGTAAACACCCCGCCAGCATTGTGTTCGAAATCGTACTGCTCGCTCTGTGGAAAATGGTACACGCACAGCAAGCGCACAATCTGATAACCGTCTTTCACCGCTTGCTGTAACTCGGGGCTGACAAAAGTGCCTTCGAACGCCCTCTGTTCGTCGTTGTGTTTGCACACGTAGTGTGGCGGTGGAGGGGGATCGTCCAAACAGCTTCTACACAGGGGAAAGAAGAGTTTCTTGTTGTGCTTGAGAGGAAGAGATGGAATAAATAATCGTCGCGGAGCCAGTACAACAGCTCGGATGAGACCAAAATAAGCGTCAATGTCGGTGTTACCTCCAAACTCCGTAATGATCTGATGTAGACCCGTAGGAAAACGTTGAAACAGCATGCAAGCCGGATAAAGGCTAGTAACGTCCTGGGCAACAATCTGTTCGTCCGGCCGAACGGAATGCAGGGGCTTAAAAGTGGAGACCCGCCCTCCGCAGTATGCCTCACGAGGTTGTAGAACAGTAAGTAGTGAGGGGAAAGACTTCACGAAAGCTGCTAATTCGGGATTTTCTTTCACATCTTTGTACCATTCGCACTCCCATTTACAGATGTATTTCACTTGTAATATCTCCTCTAGAGCTTTTCGACGAATGATGTATTTTTCGTACGTGTCTTGAGCAGAAAGCTGACTAAATGGAAGTTTCTGAAGTCGGTTCGGCACACATGTAGGACAAGCATGCGTCATGCAGCCTTGGAATTCGTACACAGTGTTGTCGGTCGAGCTGAAACCATCCACCGACCATTTTCCATTTCCGAGTTTGACTTCACCGCCATTACTCGCGTGTTGAATGAAAATATCGCGCTGAGTAGCTTCCCAAGTGAGCCACATAATGGCTTCCCTCGAATACTGTCTGGCGGGGTGATGGCCGTGCGACCCGATGCATGAGATGGTATTTTTGCGCAAGTATAACGTTCTGAACAGCGTCATGGCCAGTTGAGGGAGAGATATGCAGATATGTAACGGTTCCATGAGTGGGCATATTTCTCGAATCAGCTCCCTGAATTTAACGCAACAAGCCATCAAAACAGCAACGTCATTGACACAGTAAGCGATCAATTCTTTCTTGAAATCGAAAACGGCGCCGCTGTCTCTCTGCTGAGCGTGCAACTTTAACAATTCTTCTCTGCCAGTGGAAGAGAGGGCATCTGCGTCGTAATATTTCAAGTCTGGAATGGGGCCAACGTACTTATAGTTGTTGGGCTCGTTGAAATAATGAGGGAATGTTCCTTTTCGAACAGAAGCGTCCAAGCCCAAACTTGCTGGTAGTTTAGCTAGGCTTAGTGGCATGAATCTATAAGAGTCGATAAAACGCAGTCCTTCTATAGTCGCTGTCAAGATTTTATTTCCATTGTAAATAATCGAGGATGGTTTAACACCTTTATCTAGCGCCCAACGCGTGATTAAAACTAAATCAAAAGTTGAAGCTGAGTGAGCTACCGCACATGCATCAGCATCATTGCCGTGTGTTGTAAACAGCCACTCACAAAATTCGTCCAAAGTAGCCTCTCCATTGTCGAAGATGACGATTTTCTCACCACATAACTCACAATTGTCGGAAGAAAAACACGCCTCGCAAGAGACGTTAACCACAGCGAGGTTCACTTCATGGAGGAAAAATTCTTTGTCCTTTTGGTCAAGCACCCGCTTGTTCTGCGTCGTTTCAAAGTCGTAAGCTATAATTCGAGCTGGTTTCTTGCGTGCTTTTGGCATTGGTAATGGTTGGATGTAGCAGCGGTGTTCAGGCAGGACCCATTGTTTACACACTTTACACTGTCTTTTTCCACAGTGATGGAATGTGTTTCGGTCGCCTTGATAAGTCAAAGAACAAACCTTGCATTTATGGAGAGACTTGCACACGGTTGTATTCTTAAAGGGGGGCTGGATGGAAAAATGTCTGTTGAAACAGGCGCTATTACGAAAAAGGCGGTTACAGATAGGACATAGAATCCACTGCTTCAGGAAGCACCGGTACTTAGAACTATGACAACTGGTGCACCTAAATTTTTTTACAGCTGTGACGATCTTTGTGACTGTAAGGCTGCATACATACATGGCAGAAGTAGCGTGAGTTAAATAGAAACCGGGGTTTGAGGACTCCGACGAAATGTGAGCTATGTAAAAACAAATAGATCCTCTTCTGAGCTGGTGGGCCCATGTATACAATTTGACATTTAGTTCCTATCCTCTCGAATACCACGATCTGAAAACCGAGAGTCGACAAATAGTTTTGAAATTCATGCGTGTCAATTAAATTATAGCCATCTGGACGTAAAGCGTCCGAAGCGGTCTCATGAAGGGCCATCCCGCATTGCTTTTGGAGTTGTTCGGAATTTCGTAATTTCTTGTACAGAGGGCGATCATCCCAGTGAGCCATACAAACCACCAAACTGCGAGATAAACAAAGATTGTCGCTGCCATTCTTGATAAATATGATGGATTTGCTCTGTCCTGATTGAAGCCATAAGGACACATTTGTGCGCGCCTGTTTTTTCTTGGGAAACGTTCCAGAACCATCCGATACATCAATAACTGTTACTTTAAGCTCCCATTTTTAAGAAAATGTCTAAACTTTTTCCTGACTGGTTCAATTTCAGCAGTAATGATAATAAATTCTCAATTAAAAAATGTTGCTTTTTAATAAATGGAAGAAAAAGAGAATTTTCAAATCCGGCTCCACAGAGAGTCACGCCCACCAAATCGTGAAGGCGAGTGGAAGCTAAAATTTGGGCGAAAATTTGGTCGAATACAATGTCGATGTACTGTACTGGGTCGAGTTTATTTTGCGATAGATAGTGGGCAGTTACTGGCTTAATTTTCACTTCGTAAACTGACGATGTTGTTTTGAATTTTTTATTTATTTTCCCTCTACTTTTTACGACACTAAAGAGATCTGACTCCTTGCTCGAGCCCTCCCCTCCCCCATCCCTCTCCCCCCTCCCAT
>JAHWFP010044877.1:60364-76573 GCA_023313725.1 Lithobius niger | reverse complement strand
GTAGAATGTACCGCTTCTTGGCCCTGTTGGTATTTTGTACTTTTTTTCTCGATTTTATTTCCTTCCACCGTTTCAATGGCACTCAGTGGAGGGAATTCTGCGCAAAACTTAATTTTTTTTGTTTGTTTCGATGTAAAGGCTTCCTTCCGCTTTTGTGAAGTAACTGGAGTGGTAGAGAAGGCGGGAGAATGGACGTGCGTTGACTTCGTATCAGAGTCAGAAACACCACTCATTGTGTTCATTATTATGCGGTGGAGAGCCGCGATTGTATCGCTTACTGCCGGCAGTAAATAATAAAAGTGTAGAAAATCCAATTCAGTGAGAACAATTGCATTGTCTCTAGCCCTCAAAGAAATAATATCTTCGCTCACTAATTTACAATGCAACTCCCCAGCCTTCAAATCTAGTTGCTGTCCGGCCTCGCGATGGTATATTTTATTTATAAGTGACATCCATTCCTGTTGAGTAATCGTTACATTTTTGGACGGCTTGCCTATAACGATTTTTATGCCAGTTGCGTCAGGTGTTACACGTAGCGTATTCAGACCTGAGAGTGCAAAACAATTGGTAGCCATTAAGCTGCGAAAAGAGAGAGAGAAAATAAATGCATTTTAAACTTGGGAAGTGTTGAGTTTGCCAACAATTTCGTTAAGACTCTCCGTAATAGAATGCTGATAGTTTAACAAGCCAGCAAGTTGGGCCTGATCGAGTACTATATTTCTACCGTCATCGCGGCAAAAAATCGCCGTGGTTTTGTAAAAATTTGAGTGACGATTCAAAATAAGATTAAGTCGTTTTCCAAACGACCACGACTTTGTGAACGCTTTATTACTTTCTTTGTTTAAGAAAATGCCGTTCAACGCATCTCTTTGCTGAATAAAGGATTCCCAAGCAATTGTATCGAAAGTAATGCCTATTTTCGATGGACTTAATTCGCTACATGGTACAATCATTTTCCGGACGTGAATATATGGCTTATTCATGAATGATGAAGCCTGAGCGAACACATCATTGCCTAAATAAATAATGCGTTGTTTTACATCAACCTTTGGGTTTACGCTCGGCATTAGCTGCTTTACATCTGCCATTGAGTTTGGTGAGAGGTGATATTTTCTATTAAAAAGAGGGAAAAAGTTAAAAACTTCAATAACATTACGAGTGCTAAGACCTAATACTTCACGTTTATTTAACATTACATGCTAAAAAATCTCTTAATTATTGTGAGAAAAGGAAAAACGAGGGCTCTACAGACTTGCTTATTTTAAAATATAGCAAGAAACGGGGAAAAACAGCCGTACTTATTTTAGAATACAGCGCTAACGTACTAGGCCTGAATAAAAAAATATTAAACTTTATAAATTTTAAAACTAAGAATGGCTACTATTAAAAATGACTCGGTACTTACATTCAGATGAGCTGGTTCGTTGTCTCGAGCGAAAATGAACTGAGGTTGCGGCACGTCGAATGTTGGGTGGTATTTATATGGACGGCCCGTACGCAAAAAGTGCCTACTGACCAATGAAATGAACAGGACAGAATTCATTGCCTAATATGGAGCCTTATTAGCCCTAAAGCTAATACATATTTTCTGTACGTAGCTAACCAATCAGGCAACAGAGCGTGATAGCCTGAGGCTAATGCATGCTAAAAAGCAACGCGTTATTTTTTTTATGTAGCCTGTCATGCATAAAATGCATGCTTTGCCTTCGGAGGCTGAGTGGTTCCCACGAAATTATACAACATTCTTATGCTAATTACAGTTGTGCAGGTGGGTTTGAGAACAACCTTGCATGATAAGAAGCGGCGCCTTATTTTTTTGTTGTAATCTATGACAACCATAAAATATAAGCTTTGCCTCAACCTTATATTTATGTAACATTGCGATGTTAATTTGCTGGGTGCAGGTGGATTCGAGAAGTTAGTATATACTAAAAAAGCGGCGGCCTATTTTTTTCTGTCCCACAACATGTATAAAATATCGGCGCTGTAATTATGTAATGTTAATTTCGTGGGTGTAGGTGGAGTTGAATACGTTTAAAGGAGAAGGGGAGGATGAGTGTGCAATTGACTCGAGTATCAGAAAAGAACGCCTGAGGGGCTTAGAGGACCGTCCTGACTTCGCTCATGGCGTAAGGGGGAAAAACGTTACACCCACACACACATACACAAAACTAATGAGCAAAAAATAATACACTCGCCCATTCGCAAACTTTTCTAGATAAATTAGGACAAGTAAAAAGGAAGCCGCTCATAGCCTTAAGGCTAGAAAGAGGCGTGTCCTATGAATATTCTTTTTGTTTTTTATTATTATTTAGCCTACGTTCCCAGTGGAAAAAAGGAAAAATCTATTCAGCCCGTTTATTTTCAACTAATCGACATGGATTACAGCCCTGCGTCGCCAAGCGAGCTCGGTTCGGACGTGGAGTCGAATTCTGGAAACGACCAAATTGATAGCGTTGCCAGCCTTAGTCCGTCGTCGAGAGGAAGGGGTGAGTCAGATACAGCTTCGGAAATTGGTGATATAGCCAGCCTTGGCCCATCGATTTCGTCGGAAGAGAGCAACGAGTCCAATGGGGAAGTAGATTCGAATGATGTATCACAAACTGATACGGAAGTAGGCCTACCCACCCCGGATTTGACAAAAAGTAGCCCTAACCCATCGATTTCAGCACAAGCTGAAGTCGTACCCAGCACTAGTACTGGGATTATAACATCGTGAAAATGGAAGAAGCATTCTCGTAAAGGTAAGAGAAACAAATGGCAGTCGATTGTCAAAACTAAGAAGCGGAAATGGCTCAAACAACATCACGCTCTACAATTGCGCTCAGCGCTCGGAGCTCAACGTCAACATCAGTTGTTTGAACAATACTACGAGATTGTTGGTTGCTACCCTCCGCCAGACAACCTGAATGAAAATGGTGATGTCCCAGCAGCGGAAAGACCCATTAGAAACGTACTTCCATCAGTGAGAACGGAGGAAGTTTTTAAAAATCCCGTCTTTCCGAACGGGATGACGGAAACTAGGCTACAAGAACTAATACTAGGTACCGTACGAATGCGCCGCGCCTGGTTCATCAGTATGTTATTAACGCGACATACTTATCTTCACAGCCTAGAATGTGAAATTGGGTTGCTACATCATATTCGTGGGTGGAATCATCATGATGCTGAGCATTGCAATGCCATTGCCGAAGGTATTTTTAAAGAATTGAAAAACAATCCTTTAAACAACATTCATCATGACGGGCCCAACGATATAGCTTTAATGAATCTAAACGCAATTTGAAGGACTTAGGCTATCTGCCCCATCCTCTCTTTTTTTTTATTTTTAACTACCCTTTAGCTTCGTTGATAAAAAAGTCCTACCTTTATCTTTTGTTTATTAAAATTCTTCCATTTTCTCTCTTCCATAATTTTAAGTTAGGCTGTAAGTTAGTTTTTACTCGTAATATATATTTTTGAGTCATTTGGCTCGTCTCTGATTCATTTTTAATAATAGAATCTATATTAAAAAGCGTTATAGTTATCAACAAATTGCCTTTCCTTATAGACAATTTTGTTTGACAGCAGTTGGACGCAACAAAATATCTTTAAAACTATAGCCAAGCGCTCGCTCCATGCCTCTCTTTCTCTCCTCCAGCGTATAGAACTCTAGCCTGCGGCCTCAATGCTATCGTGCGCACAACACGACATGTGAGCTCACACAGCATTGAAAATCTGTTACGCCGCGCTCAACATTGGCGAGCGTTAGCTCAATACTAATCTGCACACAACAACTTTATGCTAGGCTCGCGCTCAGCATTGAAATCTGTTACGGAGAAAATTTGAAATCTTCAAACACGAATTGCATTGGAACTGTTACAGACTGAAATCTCAAATAGCATTGAATTAGTTACGAAAATGGTTTGTGTACCGAAGTTTAGCATTGTTTCTGTTAGGAACCGTACTACAAATCTATACTAACCCTCTATTTTAGTACCCTACACTACTCTAGTTATTAGCTAGCTAGCAACTAGCTTGCTAGTTACACATTTTCAACGTTATTGAGGGTCAGATTTTGCATTGAAAGCAGCTTAGCTGGCATTCCTACACGAGTTAATTTTTGTCAGGTGGGTCATTGCTCTTGATTTCAACACAATTTAAGCTTTTGTACCGCATTATTATTTTTCCTCAAGTACCTGAAATGTGTCCAACTATGCTTCAAGATATAAGACACTGACGCTATGGCGCCGCGCTACAATGGTTTACAACTTCGACAATTAAATTGATGTGATGTTTGTTGTGATGATTGTTGCCTAACTTGGCGCGACACACTAACGTGTGTCTAGATTAACAATACAAACAACAACTAAACATGTACATACAACATACACAAAATTCAAAAATATTTTAACAACTAGCATTTATTACTACTTAAATCCAATATCATAACTACAACAAAATGCCCCAATTGGGTTTTTTGCTAATTAAAAACGAAAACACTTCCCCCATTCAGTCAATAAAGGATAGAGGAACATTCTTCCTCATCAAAAGGAAAAAAAATTAAATTAGAATACTTAAAGTCTTCCTGTTCTTGGTAAAAGGAAAAATAGGGAATTGCTTTGTAGGATCCGGATCTCATCTAGAAACCTAAAAAGAAAACAAAATACACAAAGACAAGCAAATTTGTGGATCTCGTAAATCAGTAAATTTAATTATTTTGTTAAAGATAGAGTCATGTGGGTTTCACTATATGACGGTTTTATTACCTCAAAGGCTGGTCTTCATTAATCAAAGCACCAAATAGCTCAGCACTTCCATCATGCCCTATTTGAAAGAAAGTCTTTTGTTTGAGAAGAGGCATGACTAGGGATGAACGCATTGACCTGCCGGGATTTGTTGTATTGTCGAACTCACTCAGGCCTGAGTGCTTACTAGCGTAACCTTGTGGCGCGTTTCGAGACATACTTGGCAAGCACTTGCGACCAAATCTAGAATTCCAATAAGCTATCTCATCGGTACTTTGTGCTGGAAGCACACAAGGTCTTTCAAGGTCAGGCATCGTCCGAAGTGGTAAGTCTAAAATTGTGAAAGGAGGCACTGCAAAAGAAATATGTGATGTATCAGAATCCGTAATCTGTGTGATTTGATTGGCTGCAATGGTTCAATTTGTCATAGTAGTTCATGTTACTATCTCATACTGCAATTCACAAGTTTGCTAATTATGTAGGGTTTATCCAGGTCTGTGTTTAAGTTGATGAAGTTGTTTTGCTTCTTTCCTGGATTGACTGTCAGGTAATTTTACTGTGGTTTCTTGAGCCGTTGAACGTGGCAGCCAGTAAATAATTATTTAATGCAATTTTAGGCGACTTACCAGAAGCACATTCTTTTTAAAGACATTCTTAAAATCTTAAACAATAATGTCTGCTTGCCCATTTATTTGAGGAAAATATGGGCAGATTTAATGTATTTTATTCTGTAGTGTTTAATGAATATTTCGAAATGCTGAAGTAAACTGGTGCCATTATCAGACACTTCAATTTTTCAATAGCTATGCATTGTAAACAACTTTATCAGAGGTAGTTGTTTTCATAGGTATAACAAACGGATACTTAGAATAGACATAATTTACAACTAGGTGTACATACCATTTTAAGTGGGCCAGTACAATCCATATGAATTTGATCCCAACAGTTTACTGGAAACGTCCACCGTTACTCAAAGTTTTACAAAATGTACAACCTTCTAAATTCTAAGCTAGGCCACCGAAGTCTAAACCGAGCTAAAGGTTTAATTCTAACAATTCCACAATGCCCTTCAGGGATACCCACACTGGAGCAACTGCAGTGAGGAGCAACTCCTCAATGCCAATCCTGGGTGGGGGATTTTATTATGTCATTTCATCATTTTTATATCATTTTATTTTATTGAAATGAGTAAATAAAATATAATAAAATAAACTTTTTATTGAAATTAAATGATGAATCGACCTAGAAAAATACCTCCCACCCCTGGAGTTTACAAAATACAAAATGAGCAGCCGAGAACGAAAAATCTCAAGTCTATTCCAATCCAAAGTAAAGCATAGACGCCGTAGATCATTAGATGCAGAGAGACTATTGAACAGTTTCATTTTAGCTAAAAGGGAGGAGAGGAGAGCAACGGGAGAATTTCGACTAGGGGGGAATTTTTTTTATTAGGGGGAACCCCAGGTGCAGAGAGGGGCACCCCAGGTGCACTAGGTGGAGTTCCTTAGGGACTTGTTCGTGTAAACCACTGGGAGTTATAACACGATGCGCCCAAAACAAGGTCTTGTGCTCCAGGGAAATTCATCTCTTCCGAGAAAGAAAGACCATAGCTCATCTTGATCATCTTTAGGTTGTCAACCAGACTCCGTGTATAAAATACATTTTAGATAATACTTTATCTTTAAGGGCTAACCTTCTTAGTTTTCAGGTTGCAACAGGACAAGACGAGAAAATCTCGTCTCGTGACAATCGTTGATTTTAAATGCTCGTAACTTCTCGTTTCGTCTCCGTCTCGACTAGAAAATAATCTCGTCTCACCTCATTTGTTGCTCGACTTTCTTGACACTCCTCCCTCGACTTTTTTTTTACCTTGCAATATTGCTGTGTAAAACGAGGAATACCAGCAACAAATTACAAGTTTTAGTTTTGGTTTTGTATCTGGATAAAGAGTGGTGAAATTTGAATGAAACCTAACTTTCCCATACTGCCAAAAATGGCTCATGATTTGCTCAGTATTCATCCGCCTCGTTTCCAGCTGAACATCTTTTTTAACGATTCGGCAGTACAGAAACAAATTGAATTCAAAGTCAGCTAGAAGTTTACTTTCTTAGAACTAGTGGAGTTTGTGTGAAATTGCAAATGATCTTTGATAAGTTGCCCAAAATTTGAGAGTATCGCTCCAGTTTATTATTTGTGATGACACTAACTAATGGCTCAACAGAGAACTGACTCCCAACTATGCACCATGCTACACTCGTCATCCTCTCTGGATTGGCTACGAGCCAAAAAAAAAGGGTCGAGTGCCGACCATAGTCTAGGGCGAGAGGGATGATACGAGTTACCGAACTTCACATGCTCCCCATTTGATTCGAGGGCTAGGTTTCGGGGAAATACATTTGCATACATATTCAACTTCGAATTTAGTTTCACAACTCTCAAGAACCAAAAAATTTCCACAGAAATCGAATCAGCAGCAATGTTCAAAAACCGACCATTTCAAAAATCAAGTCGAAATCGATTACGTCTATTGCCACAAGTGTCCATATTACTTCTTAGAAGCTTCTGTTGGAGCCCAAGTAAGTGAATTCTGAGTGGCCAAAGCCGAACTCAAGTCCTTGCACCCTAACTCCAAAATTAACAGTCCATAGTTAACAGGTAAGGCTGTGCCGATACCGATATAACGAGCCGATATCGGCCGACACAAGTGATATCGGCAGATTCGTCATCGGGTAAAAATTCCCCGATATTTTTACCGATTATTGATTCAAGCACATGTACAGCAAACCTCATTAGAAAAATCACTACCACGCCATAACTAAAACTATGATTTTGAATAAACTATAATTATTATAAAATAGCCCTTACACAGACGTTGACGAGTCCGGCAGTATATCACGTCGCGTAATCGAAACCTAAGCCTAATCCATAGTGCGCGCGGATAAACTGAAAACGGGGGTCCTAAATTAAACTGGAGTGAAATTTTTCTTTGTATATTATAATTCGAATTCACTAATGTTGTAATTTATGTTCCGTCTTGTCTGATTGCCGAGTTCTTTCATAATCCTGTTTTTATGCGCCTGGAATCTTAGCAAATTTACGGTCGCTCCTGTTGTCCGATTAGGCCTAATGAACTAGCGTTGGTTCTTCTCGCGTTTCTTGCTGGAAGGCGGCCCGTCATTCGTCGAGAAGAAGACTCACTCTCATTGGTCCCCGACAGCGATGACCTCACCGCGCCCGTATTTCTTAGCAGCGACCAAGATCGGCATTTGGTTGAATTTTTTTCCCGTTTTTCACGTTCTATCCAGCGAATTAAAATTCGAATATTTACAAACTTTGCCAAAATAATATGATTTTAACATCAGCGCGCTAAAACATTTTATTTTTAATAATTTTAACGACTGTGGTAGCGCTAACTATACCGAAACGTAGAGGTCATTGACCGTGCTCGAGCCGGCTCGAGCTGCCTCCTCCCATTGACCGTTGACCTTTGGCGACTTGCAACGCATCAATAAAAACGACCGAAAACAATGGATCGCCCAAAAAAATCGCCGGTTTGGAATTATTTTTCAATCTGTGCGGACAATAACGGAAAAGCCAAATGTTCGTTATGTAAAGCCATAATAACACGCGGTGGCACGGTGGCAAGTAAATATACCACGTCAAATATGCGAAGACATATAGAACTTTTGCATAAAGAAGAAGCCAAACTCATAGCACAAATGGACGCTCAACAATCTCAGGTACGTTGATTTTCAGTACATACATTCAATATTAACTTATTTAACTTTGGGAAAGTTGTTATTATTAAAAAAAAAAAACTACACCGTTAAATTTATTTTTTATTTTTTGTTTGTTTTTGTAGTTCTTTAAAAAAGGCAAAAATGCGGACTAATTTCCTGGATCAAAAATCCAATTCTTGAGATTTAAAAAGTTTCTATTTTAGAAATATTTTGGAAAAAAATGTGTATTTTTTTCTCAATAACTGTAAAAATTGGAACCACATTTTAGGACGCAGAATTGGCGTTTGGGATCGAGAAAATTGTTTCTATTTACAGCTTTTTTATGTTGGTTTCGTTCCTTTTTTTTTCCCTTTGCTTTCGTTCCGTTTTGTATTGCGCACAGTACAAAGAACGAAAGCAAAATAAAAAGAAAATGGAACGAAACCAACATAAAAAAAAAGCTGTAAAGTGCTGAGGATGTTCTGCGCACGTCCTCACACCTATTTTATTTGTTTTTAATAGTTCTTTCTATTTAACTTTTTTTAAACTCGGAGGTGCAGAAAATTCTTACTGGGGAAAATTTCCATGAATTTTGACTACATAGGCAAGCCATATTTCAGCAAATTTTCACAGTTCTCTGAAATTTCCCACGAATCTCGTTCTGGCATTTCTATTCCGGCATATTCTGCACCTCTGATAAAACTAGGGGGAAAATTATTATTATTTAGAAAAAAAAAATTTACTGGCTGAAAAAAATCGGGAAAAAAAGTCCACATCCTGGAACTTTTTTTTAGACTAGTTCTTTAAAAAATGAAAAAATACGGACTAAATTTCCTGAATCAAAAATTCAATTCTGAGTTTTAAAAAACTTGTTGTTTCTATTTTCGAAATATTTGTAAAAAAAAAAAGTGTATTTATCGACTCAATAATTTTAAAAATCGGAATCACTTTTTTGGATGCAGAATTGGACTTTTGTATCCTGAAATTGTTTCCTATTTTATTGTTTGATTTTTCTTTCTATTTTTAATTAAATGATTTTAGAAAAAAAATTTCGACTTAAAAAATGTCAGGATGTGCTGTTTTAACATGTTGCCCTGTAGTTACAAAGTTTGGCTAGCCTATACGAAAAGATACTAAGTATTTTTTTTGTATTTTGTTTCAGGGGAGGCCTACAGGGCTAGGTACATTTGCTGGCAGCAGATCACAGCCTACAATATCACAGTCTTTAGCAAACCAGGGCTTTTACTCTACAGAACATCCCAGATATAAATTGCTGAACAGAAAAGTGATGAACATGATAGTTGTCGACTGTCAGCCTTTTTCAGTCGTTGAAGATGAAGGCTTTCGTGAATTTGCCTCTACAGCTGACAGCCGTTACGATATGCCCCACCGCACCTACTTTTCAACAACTGAATTGGATAACACGTACAATGAGAAGGAAGAAATGATAAAAAAATTTCTTGCTGAAACCACCAATAAGCCACGATCCATGGCCTGCACATGTGATGTCTGGACATCACGTGCTACTGACTCGTATCAGAGTTTAACTGCACATGTTTTAGACAAAAACTTTCAACGCCACTGCATTGTTTTAGATACAGCATTTATTACAGAAAAACATACTGCGGCTCACTTGCTCAATATTGTGAATGAATCACTCTTGATGTGGGATATAACTGCAGACAAGATCGTCACGTTTGTTAGAGATAATGGTCGCAACATTACGGCAGCATTTAACATGGGTAAACTGCCAGCTATTGGGTGTGCTGATCATTCACTACAACTAGTAGTAAATGACGGTCTAGCAAGTAGTGAGGAGGTGCAAGAATGCCTTAAAAAATGTAGAGGGATTGTTGGACATTTTAAACGTTCATCCCCAGCATCCCACCTGTTGCACCAAAACCAAATCAATTTGAAAGTTCCTGTGCACAACTTGATTCAAGAAGTGGCTACACGTTGGAACTCAACGCTGGAAATGATGACAAGACTAGTGGAGCAACGAGCAGCACTGACAGCAACCCTACCCGATACAACTTGTGAACACGAGCTGTTTGAGAATGAATGGGTTACCATTGAAGAGCTGATAGAGCTATTGGAGCCAATCCGGGAATTATCAAAAAACTTGGAAGCAGGTGGCGCAACAGTTGGAATGGTCATTCCAGGTGTTAAATTAGTGGAAGGTCAATTGGATGACATGCCAGAACAAGAAGAACAACCTGAAGTTCAAGCTGTTCGCATAGCTTTAAAAGCATCGTTAAAGAAGCGCTTTCAGGTCCTGAACACACAGCCACTTTTTGCAGTTGGTGCTCTCTTGGATCCAAGGTTCAAGGACTGCTGCTTCCCGACTAACTACAGTGCAGCGTTTGCCAAAAGTCTGGTAGCAGATAGTTTGAGAAGGATGGTTGCAGAAGCACCACAGCCAACTCCACCATCATCAGAAGACCCTCCCCCAGAAAAACTAAAGAAAACCAGCCGTAAGAGCATTTGGACACATCACCGCCAAACAGAAGCCAACACTAGCGGTCCTACCCGAAACACAGAACTAGAGACTTATCTGTCACAACCACAATTAGGGATGGAGGCCGACATATTCGCTTGGTGGAACAACCACAAGGATCAGTTCCCCTACCTTTCCCGTATGGCAAGGGAACATCTGTGTGTGCCACCTACATCGGCTGACAGTGAGAGACTTTTTAGCACAACCGGCAATATAGTTACGCCAACCAGATGTTCACTCAACCCAGAGAAAGTCAGAAAACTAGCTTTCCTGAAAAAAAACAAGGACATCATTTTGCCACATTAAATAAAAAATAAATAGGCTGATCAGTTAATTGGCGATAGGCTTATGTTTTAATCAATTAACAGTTGGCATAGGCTACCTTTTTTCCTTTTTTATGCTTTCATTAAGATGAAGTGTAATTCTACTTAAGCATTCTACTTAATTGTGCAAACAGGGATAGAATAACTTTTTTTTTTCACTTTCATTAAGATGTATTGCTCGTGTAATTTTGTGACAGATGGAATAAATGTGTGATTTGCAACAAAACTATCTTATAGTCACATTTTTTGCATTTGGGCTGTGCCTAATGACGTAAATTTGAAAATAATCGGGAGTTGGTATTCTGTATCGGTAACCGGCATCGGTAATCGGTATCGGGAATTGGTATCGGCAGATATTTTCTGATTTGACCGGCATCGGCTCGGCTCGGTAAAAAATGGGCTCGGGACAGCCTTATTAACAGGTCAAGAAGAAACAACGTTAAAAGCACTTTAGTAATTACTGTAAAGACACAAGCCACTAAGTGCAAGTGACTTAAAAAATTTCACGACGTTTCGTCCCTCAAGTAAGGGGCGTTATCAAGGGATAGCACACTAATTTTAAAACATGTTTGAACAGTGCAACAGCCCATTGAGTCATCAACCAAACAGAACTTTTCCCTGAAGAAGATTTCCTACCACTGCGACAAAGCCATTTCCTCACTGCACCCTCAAAGACCAGTTGATCACTTCCTGCACCCATCCAAAACGTTACAAAACACATAGGTAACTCGACCCACGTGGTTTGAATTAGGTAAATGGTCGACTCATCCCCAGCCAACAATTGGTCTCGGACCACCTCTAGCCTGTCGGTTACCTGACGTTCCAGCATTCGATAAAACACTCCCTTCTCCCACCCTTCTGCGCAAATTTGAACATGTTGAGACTTAATGAATCCATATCGAAATAAACTACTCCCACAGACAGGATACACAGCTTGCAATGGAGATTTCACTCCTACATCATGCACAAAACAACATGTCCCGCCCAGCTTCCAGGAACCTCTTCAGCAGGCAACGCACCAGGCAACAGTGAGCATGGGATCATTCAGTGCAGTTCCTAAAGAAGTCGCAATGTATATCTCATTCTCTTACATCCAGCAAATTCCATTTCTACTGGATAAGCAACGTAACCAAACAAGAAGCAACAAGCATTAATTTGAAGAAAAAATTTAAACTTTGCTGATAAAACAGAAACACTTCTATTTGGATTTTTCACATTGAACCAAAAATTACATTTCAGTTGCACTACCAGCTAGGACGATGCACGTAGGTTTAATGCCTGCAGCTCTGATTTCAGCATTTTGACCTCTGCAAAATCAGTGTAGAAGATGGGTTTGTCGCTGCATGTTACATCCATGATGTCCAGTACGATGTGTAAATGCTACAGAATTCTCGCAGCTGGCTACCAGTATATCCGCAGCACATTCATAGAGAATCTCCATCAACCTGATGACATTTCCTTGAAGATTCCCATCATTGTTGAAGAACGGATGGTTTTTCTTACTCCTATGTGAAGCTGGCACGATGTAATTATTTTTCATTTAGGGGTCACCACATATATAAGGTGTTAATACTCTCATTAGCCAATCACATTTCTTCCGTGCTGTCTGCTTTCCTTGTAGAGTCAGTTTGGAAACACATGCACGATGAGCCTGGTCTATGCCCGATGCCTACGTGCTGTATGTGTTGTTGTTGCCATTGTCACCCAGGGCTTTGGTGAAGACCACAAGTAAGCTGTTGCCTTGGTCCGCTCCCTGCATGCGTGCTCCCTCATGCGGTGGAGAAACGAAGCCTGAATGTGCGCAAGCCGATTGATCGTTCCTACTGTTGCCAGAGGCGCACGATAAAGCTTTTTTATTGTTTCATACTCATCGGACACTTATATCCCTGTCGATCGTCATGTAATTTTAAGGCATCATAATGTCCACACATGGTTCAGTTTCACGCTCAGCTACGAAGGAATTTGAATTTGCAGAGCACGGGTCAGTTTGGCTCTTTCCACCAACTCGCTGCGATGAAACTTCTGCCCAACGTGATATGTTCGTCATCAGTGCTGAATTTTTTTCTTCCGTGTTATGTAAACCAAAGATGATATTTTTCGCATGGTGTAAAGCCTCTTTCAGCAGCTGAATGTCACTTTCCATACTTTCCAAAAAGTGTACTTCCCAACACAACTCATCCATGATAGTTGACCACATGCAAAGCAGCTTCAAATATGCGCGCTTCTGGATTTAGATTCGAATCCCCCATGTCACTGTTTTTAGTCATTTTCACATAACATTGTTCTCACAAACTTCTGACAAGTTTACGCGAATACGCCGGATGATTCTTGTCACAGTGCTTGCTACGTCACGTGCAGATAGCAGTTTCGGTATTCCCAAAGGAAAAAATTCTTCACTTGACTCATACGGCATGTTGTTGACTCTTGTATCACTGGCGTTCCAAAAACTACTCACGGGAGTTTGTAAAGGTTCGAATTTTTACCACTCTTCCCATGTTTGGTCAGCCTCATGTCATGCAGAATAGAAGATGTGGATCAAGAGCCACGCAGAAGAGTTAAATGAGGGTTTAATAGCGCAACAGAACTGACTCTCAACCAAAGTCCATGCTATGTTCGTCGTCACTTCTGATTGGCTGCGAGCCAAACAAGGGTGCGAATGCCAGACATGGGCAAACAGATAACATAGTGTTTTTAGGCTAAATTAATTAGAAAATGTTTGATTAATTTAATGGTTGCATTTGGTATTCTTTTGGAATATTTCTAGATTTCTGACTGACGCGTAAATTAAGCTAAACCTCCTGCAGGTATAGTTGTGAAAGTTTAAAGGTTCTCTAGAAAACCAGCTTTTTCTTATTTTTGATTTTATTTGACATTTAATAAAATAATAACTTAATAAATCTTGACTTTCAAACCTGGCCTACGTTTTGGATTTCTATCCTTAAGAAGGTTTGCTAAGACACATCTTGGATATTAACTGGGTTGTCAATCGGTTGTGCTACAGTTTTGTATAGGAATTCCTGGATTGAAAATTAAGTTAAACCGTTAAAATCAGTTTGTCATTACTACTAATCAAACAGCGTTTGTTAAAATGAAAAGATTTCGGACGAAATTGTAAATGCTTGTAATATTTATTGTGACAAGTTAAAATAAATTTTTACTTTTTGTACTCGACATTTGCAACTTATTTCAGACGAGACTAGTTGTTAACTGCATGAATAATTAAACCTTCCATTGGTGGCAGTGATACCGAACTTATTCTAGCTTTAGTTAAACCCATTTTGCAGTAACGTATTAGGATTGACTCGCACTTCTTTTACTGGAGGCTTTGCTAGGGAGCTTGCTAAACTATGATTAAGTAAATTAGTGAACAGTGTTTTCACAGTCAAAACAGGGACTATGCACAGTAAAGCCATGTCATTACACATTTCAACAATTAAATTTATGGTGCACACATAATTCAATTCATATTTATGACTTTCTTATCAACTTGTGTCGTCTTTGATTTAATTATCATTAAAACAAAATTGAAGTTAAATAAATCAAGCATAATAGGCGAATAAAATTGAAGCGTTAAGGAGCAAAATATTGCCTCAGACAAAGTCTAATTTAATGTGACATCCGTGAAATCTGCAGATGCGATATTTAGTTCCTGGCACTGAACTAAATATCTCAGAAGCTAAATGTCCTTTCAGACACTTTAACACGTAGTGAAATGGATATTGAAGTGATAAACAGAACATTTCTAGTTGTTATATATCCACCTTTTATTCTTTATCTTAAATCGATATTATAACAATCTTGTAAAACCTGTTATTTGCAGTTGGTCGTTTACATCATCTACTGGACAAACCATTCCTCTTCTAGAGAAGACTGCAGTGAAGAATAAGTTTGGAATGGTTTTCCCAAAGGTCAGAGTATCTGACGCAGGAACCTATGCATGTTTGGCACAAAATCTTATGGGTACCGGAAAGAAGTCGTTTAATGTTACTGTTGTAGGTAAAGTACGTTACTGTAAATGCACTGTAAAACTGATTCCTTGTATGATATGTTTTCATTCATAGTTTTTAATTATTATTAATTTTCTTAATTTCTTCCATTTAGCTTCTTTATCTGTGAAAATGTTCCCTCATGAGATCGTTCTGAACGACCGTGGCTCAGCAACTTTGAAATGCCAAGTGACGGGTTCGCCAGTTTCTTCACTCATCTGGTTGAAGAATGGGCAATCATTACCTATAAATCCCTCTACTGCAACACCTCACACCATCCAAGTACAGGAAAGTGGACTGTACCAATGCTTTGCTTACAATGACTACCAAATGGCTCACGATACTGTCCAAGTCAATGCTGGAGGTGACAATTATTATGTGATTTTAGTTGTGCGTTGTTTATCCAAGATAAGGCCAAAAATACACACTTGTTGTCGAAACAAAGAGACACAAACAAAAGTAGGAAAGGTGAACGCTGATAGATATATAGAAAAATTATGTTTTGGGGGTTCGGTGGTATCAAGTGAAAATGTGTAATTTGTTAGCACACCCAAACTGTTCTGTCGCTCCTTCCGGTCACTGTAAATCTACCTACATACTCCCAATGCATTCCTACCTTCAAGGGAAAAAAAAACTACAGAGATTTATCCCAGACTCTATGATAATCAAATGACGTAACATACTGCAGAATGCAGAAAAAGAAAATCGCTTATTTCCATTGCAGAATATTTAGGTAACATAGATGTATGTTTTACATAAACTCGTTCTTTAGTGCATTCCTTTAAATAATGTTACATAGTGCTTATACTTTACTATCTACAGGATATCAAGGGTTAATATTGTAGAGCTAAAAATAGATATTTCACATCGAAGTTAAATGTGTCTGGCCATCAAACTGTTCAATTTCTAGCTAGATCTGACAAACGATAAGGGTGCTATGCCACAGGAAAAAAAAAA
>JAHWFP010044877.1:47852-60354 GCA_023313725.1 Lithobius niger | reverse complement strand
CTAGCTTTCTACCTCACGTTCCAAAAGAGAACATGATGATTTGGATTTTGATTGGCTGACAGACAACTTGACGCATCCGTGAGATGAACGATAATCGATGCTGTCACATGGAGATTAAGAATCTGACGATGCAAGCTCAGCGTCCTTCGACATGTCAAAATGTCATCACAAAGAAAATGGTCTAGTGTGTCTGAGCCTTTCAGCTAGCAATCACTCTCCGTAAATGCAGTTATGCCTGCTTGCTTATTTGGTTCCATAGTATTCATATATCAAGTAGCTCTTCAATTAGCACTTTTGTCTTGAACGTGCTAGGTACGAGTTCTCTGTTATGGCCAGATTTACGTTAATCGTCTACTTGAAAAAAATAATTAGCCTAAGATAGCCCAATAATCATTCAAAACTGAGCAAATACTATTTTATTTTGTCAAAAATGTGCTTTCTTTTATGGTGTTATCAACAGTATTGGATTCACAAAATTGATTTACTTTTTAGGTTTCAAACTGTTTTACCGGCAGCACGATCATAGTTCTTGGGAGAAAATTGAGTTGGATTCCAACATTGAATCATACCGCTTGGATGGTCTGCACTGTGGTACCAAATATCAAGTTTACATTGTTGCAACGAATGCTATGGGCGATGGGCCACCATCTGACATAATCAGAACAGCTACTAAAGGAGGAGGTAATTCTGGCATATTCTCAGTGAAAATGAGCATGAAAATACTCAAAGAATTTCTTTTAAAATATCCTAATACCTAGATCGATATTGTTATTTGCACAATATGTAGAAAGGAGATTACATTACTTCAGTCTTGATTTCAACACTGATTTTTAAATCCGTTCTAGACCAATCTTAAAATGTACGCTAATATTTGATCAGAGCTCGTAAGAAGGGGACCATGCAGTTTGCTCCCCTGGACCGTAAAGCTACTCCCAAGCTAATGTCCTAGGGTCATGACAAAATTGCTCTTATAGATCTGAAAATAGATCATAATACAGTTTTTTTTTATATAAACTTCTGCAAGAAACGAATTATATAACCTAATAATTTCATTATGCACTAAGTAGCCACTACAGCTGGCTAATCTTACTGCAAAGAAGTCCCATCTGCACTGTACTGGTATCGATAGCTAGTTTCAGAGAGTGACCTCTAGTTCGACAATAGCCGAAAAAAGGAAAGTTAGCAGCGAATAATCATGAAGAATTTGAACGTTAGAATAAGATTGACTTGCAACCTCCGTAATTTGGATGAGTTCAGACCCACTCCACACAATCGCTCGCTACACAGGAATCTCACAAACCCTGGATACTTTTAGTGGGTCTGCGTTATGACAGATTCAATCGACGATGTATAACAGCGAAGGGAACTACACTGGGCTAGCGTATTCAAATAAAAGTAGTGCAAGATCCTAAGGTGAGACAATGATTTACAACAAGCACTTTCCTAAACTCACTGGTGGCCACCACAAATTACCAATTTAGGTCCTAAATGCACAGTGAAAGTTGTGATCCATCACCTCGAAGTCTCCGGTGAAGCATCAGACCCACCGACTCCAAGAGGCGGCTATTCTGATGATTCTACCGATGAACGAAGGCGGACCAACAGTTATTCTTCGCTATTTACATAAACGTAATTAACAAAATAAAGGGGGATATTGTCGTTACACATAGTCCCCACAAAGCTAAAAGGAAGTAAGTTACTTGGCCAGTATTTACAACTTAAAACACCTTAGGAATTCCCTTGACAGGCACTACTACAATGGTGAACATACGATAGTGAGCATATGTTCTCAATTTACTTCCTTCGTAACATTGGCTTCCATTGTGCTCATCGACGCATCAACCAACTATGTTCCACAATTATTGACGTGTGACGTCATTTTCGATGGAAGTGGGTGGCTTTGGTATAATCAACTGCTGAGCTGTTAGGTGAGTTAAGGAAAAGAGCTCAGTGGCAAGCCACTGATAAGCCAAGATGGTAATCTTTTGACAGTACAAGGATGCTTTGAGGTCGGGAGTAAAGCAAACCCTCAAGTCTCGGGATGAATTGGTATGAGTATACGTACACCAGGCGCACCATGTTTTGAGTACACAGGCAGTGGTACAAGCCCACATCCAGTTTTATTATTCTTATTTTTCTGGCAGTTCTAACTGGAGAGGCTTTAGGATGTTTATCGTTCCCGTACGAAGTGCGCCCCAATAGTTCTGATTGCGCACTGCCAGATGTACTGTGCACGTGATATACAGATTGATAGTAAAAGAAGCAGATAGCTTGAAGCGTTTATTAAACGAAAAATATACAACTGATTGATAAACGGTTTTCACTGTCATGTGCTGCAACTCTTTAAGTTTCGCAGAGCAATGGTAGTTTTCGAATGTGCGTCACATGACTAGTTCTGCGAAGTGACCACAAATGCTACAGAGAAGGCGTTTTGTGTGCTTGAAAACATCCTCTGTAAGTGTTACTCAGCGACAGTTTAGAACTCGTTTCAGGAAAGCACCACCAACCAACATAACTGGTATATGAAATTTGACACAACCGGATGTATATGTAATGGTAAATGATTGGGGAGACCGGCTGTATATAATGAAACGATGGAGCATGTCCACATTGCATTCTGACAAACCCCCATGAAATCCATAAGGTGGGCGAGAACGTAGCTAAACAGAATTGCGTAGTTGCAGAACGTGACAGCGAAAACCGTTTATCGATAAGCTATTTTTCGTTTAATAAATGCTTGAAACTGTCTACTTTTGAAATCACCCTGTGCAGTTCGTGCTGTCGTTTATCCGAAATTAGCCCATGCTCTCAATGTATGAGTGCTCGTACCACACAGATGGCCTCGGATTCCACCTACGACAGGTAAAGGATGGTTTTCGAGGAAATAAGGTAAAGAACAATTGAAAAGTCTGGGATTTTCGAGTGGAAAATTGGCATTTGCCAAAGGTTCGCCCAAATCCAGAACATTGTCTATGCCGTCAAGGGCATTTAATTATAGCAGAACTAAGCTTTGGCAGTAAATTTAAATTTATCCACTGCCTGCGGATTACAAGTTAAGGTTGTAAAACATAAAAAAAAATCGTAATAACATCTTAATAAGATCATAGAACTCACAAGAACTCATTTGTTTTTCCGTCAGCATGAACATGAACGTGTAATAATATAACAGAAGTGATCATTAGAAAAGAGGGCGGTATTTATTAGCCGTAGTGAGGGATTTGACACATATTATGGCTGATATTTCCGTGAACATGAACATGGAACCAGTGTTTATTAGCTAGTGTACTCAAAAATTTTAAGAAATTTAATTTGGTCGAACATGGACATATGCGTGAGCAACCTTACCTAACCAGTGTTGCAAAACCACACATTCATCGAATAGTAAAGGGCCCAAGACTGAACCCTGGGGTACCCTGCTAATCACTGTAGAACACGAGGAGGAAGAGTGCACAACAAGAACTCTTTTTTTTTCAAACACGAGCGTGCAGTGGGCCACTGATCAAGGATGTAGCTTATAATATTTTTTGCTTAACAAAAATTGGGCCCTTGTCTAATTAATTTTGGGCCCCTTTCCTTGTGGGCCCTGGTTTTTTACCCTTCGCACCACCCTTACAAATGGAATATTTATTTTGGCTTGTACTATTGATACATCAAGTCAAGAGTAATGCCCCGTATCAATCCATACTAACTATGAAACTATGTCAATAAAATTAACCGTTAATAGTATGAATCCTTGACTAGCTATTTGCTGTGTATTTATATACATTAAACTTATGTATATTGTGTGTTTAGTGCCATCCGTTCCACTTGCTGAAAATTTGGTCGAGGAAGGATCGACTTTTTTCAATTTTAATTTGAAGACTTGGGGAATTGACAGTTGCCCTGTTAAGTATTTCGTGCTCGAGTACAAACCTTTATTCAGTGACGACTGGAAATTATTTTCTGATGACATCCAACCTGATGAACGCAAGATTATCGTTACTGATCTGATGCCAGCTACGTGGTACAACGTACGCATGATTGCTCACACTAGTGCTGGTACTGCCGCATCGGACCATGTGATAGCCACTTTGACTATTGAAGGAGGTAAAGTTTTAGTTGCGGTCGTTGCAAAGGCTTGTTCGATGCAGACGCTGGTACTGGTTCTAATTTTACAGGTTGGTATCGGATCGGTCAATTTAGCTACACCCGAATAATGAATCTAAAAAAAAAAAGAATCGTTAAGTAACTATTCTTAGTTTTGCCTGTCAGGACAGCAAAAGTTTTATAACACCAAATAATTTTCCTTCAATCTCTTATAAAGCTGTGCAAACAATAATTAATTCGTCTTCAAATTATCTTCAATTTTAGCCTTTTTTCAAAGTATCATTATCAGATCGGCAGATGCTGCTGGTATCAGTACTGACATTGAATAAAACTCTCTGTATCGGACAGTCTTGTGATTAATTTTTTATACAATTTTTTCTCCTAAACTACAACTTATTCATGTTCTGGTTTTGCAGCAACTATTCAACCAATTTTGGACCTCGATCCCACATCTCCTTATTACCCATTTGCTGCATTAGTGGATCTTCGATTCTTAACTGCTGCATCAGCTGTCTTAATTTTATTGCTCATTAGCGTTAGCCTCGTTCTTTGCTCCTGTCGCAGCAGGTGTGGTGGAAAGTCGACCCACAGGAGAGGTAATTTTCTATTAGATATATACTTGCAATAAACTGAACTAAGGATCAGTGACGGATCTAACAGTGATCGCTATGCTGCCTTTAACTTCACTTTAGGCCAACGCACAAAGCATTGTAGTCAAACCAGATAAGAAACGTTACTGTTATCTCATTCTAACTTGAATATAGTTTACCAATAATTTGCTTGCAATCAGAGTTTCTGAAATCAAGTGCTATAAAACGGAAAGAGACATGCACATAGATCGCCGAATAGATTTGCAATATGCTTGCCCAAAAAATTATAAAGTGTGAAAGCCAAATAAGTAACCCAGCCTGTCAGAGTGGTAAAAGTGGTTACGCATACGTATTTCATCTGCAGACGGAGATCTTAATGTATAGGATATCGCCCGCTTTTCCGAGTGCTGGGATCTTACAACGTCGAGATTGTTGGATTCCAGCATGCGGAATGCGGGCGATATCCTTCTTCTCACCCGTTCTGGAGCTATCAATCCGACGTACATTATTAAGCGCAAGTGAGCGCGAGTGGAATACATTGTTGCGTTTAGCCAGAAGAAAGTTTGTGTAGAATATTCGTTAAGACGCAATGCTACACGCAACGAAAAGAGCAACGTTTAATTTTGAAAGCAGTTGGAATGTCGTAATTAACATGAATTTTTGACGAATTTTTTGACGTTTGAAGTGGTGTTTTCAATAATCGTTCCATTTAATTGAATATATTCGGTTGCTTTATTTTGGTTGCAGCGGATCCAATGTTGTGAGTAACGTAAATTATTGAACGTTTTTTTTTTCTATCTGTAATGTTTTTTTTTATTTGTTTCAGTAAATTTATTACATTTGTTTGTTTTCTTCGACTTTTCATTTAACATAAACGGGGGCAGGGATACACGTGGAGTGCTGGGATCCAGCCCTCCGCCGTGGATCCAAGCACTCCTCGGCCTTGTTCATTGTTGCGATCCCGTCGTGCTGTATTGTTATAAGAGGACTTGAGGCTTGTGGTTTGGGTGGGTGACCACCTGGGAATCTAGCTGGTGCAGACATAGGGCCTTAGGGCTTCGGGCAGATGACCAGGAGTGGTTAACGCTCGATAAACCCTTTGAAACCCTTTTTTCAGGCTTCAAAGCGGGTAAGAAGGTTTGATTATAGCAGGCCCATGGATGAAACTCATTTCCACTGGCTTTTGAATACAATACTGCCTGAGTGGGGAAATGGAACCCAACGAAGTTTCAAAAAAGAGCGAAGATCAGCCATTCAGCTACAAGGCATTTGTATGCAGTTAATATTAACCAAGCTAGTTTCTTTGTTATGTATTCCTTTCATCATCCCTGCAAATTCTTGCTTTCATGAATAGTTTAGAAGACTTCGTTTAGGGGAACCTAGGTTTAGGAGACTTCTGAACTGCAGGAAGCTTCTACAAGGAACGTTGCATGCTAGGGATGGAACGTTAGCCAATCCCACCTCGAGGATGCTAGACTTCTGTTTGTCATTACGTGATCACTTTTTATCCCTAGGGAACGATGATTACTTGGCATACCTGGTTGGGATTTCCTAGATACTTAGGGTTAGTTATTTATTGATAACCCTAACTGAAAGAAAGAAACACATCCCACGGAGCTAAAGGCCAAATAAAGCTACCAAGGTGGCACCAAAGCTAAAGGTGCCATCTACTATCGTGTCTGCTAACAGCTCAGTGATGCACCGGGATAGGGGAAAATGGATCCAAGACCAAAGTTACAAGTAAATTTAAAAGTAGACAATTAAGGCCTATTTTAAAAGAAAAAGTTCTAAAGATTCTTTTTCATCGTGTCCAAAGAACAAAAATTGCTGGAAATCGGTGCAACAACTAGCATTTTTCCAAACGAGGTTGCAAAGGCAAAAAGAAACCCCCCCCCCCCCCCCACTCCCCGCCCCACGACTATACGACTTTGAGGTCAAGCTTGTAGCTAATATATTTTAAAAAATGTGCAACGTTGCATCGGGAATTTGGGTTCTTCTTCCATCTGGCCCTCTTACCCCTCCACCCCTCATTTTGCAGCAATGCTGTAAATAGTTATTTTATTTGTTGTCTCCTCCATAGACCACTTAGATGAATTCTTGGACCCTACTTTATGCCAAATATTTTGTTCCCCCAACCCCCATCAAAAAAAAAATTCCTGGGTTTAACCCTGAGGTGCAGGCAGGCACGGCGACATGCGTCCCACCAGTGCTGATCATTAAATTGAAAATAAAAGAGTGGTTGATAAATGAACGAAGTAAATAATGACTTAGTAAATATTATTATGTTCTTAGTATGCTGATGTCTGAGTATTTTACACAGAAAAAAAGGAAGAAGGAATACGTTACTTTCTTACTGTATTATTGCTTTTTTTGTTGTTGCTTATTTTTGCTTTTTTTTTTGCTAACAGTAATCTGGTTATGTGTACTTTGACGAATTAAGTTACGTAATATTGAATCCACCTAAAACCAAAACTGGTAAGAGAAGCCGCCAAGTTTACAAAAACTAGCGGTAGCGGTAGCAATCTTCAAGTTTTCATTTAACGTCCAAAGTATTATTCGGTGCGATTAACTTGGCTAATAGGATTAACCTTGGCGGCCTTTCCCTGGTTGAATGATATCACTACTTTGAAATGCCGACCCTTTGCGTAAACTTGGCGGCTTCTCTTACCAGCTTTAGTTTTGGGTGAATATCACGTCTTTCATAGGCCTGTGAATGACCAAAAATCCCACGGTGTAATTGTCACCCCTACCTTTTTTGTGTGGAGGTATTTTATTGTATGAACGTTCTCATTCATAAATTTCACATTTGCTATTGTCATTCCAAATGAATTAATAACAAGCGTAACAGTATGGTAATTGCAAGGACCTAATCAATTCTATGGAGCGGTAGCAATCTTCAAGTTTTCATTTAACGTCCAAAGTATTATTCCGTGCGATTAACTTGGCTAATAGGATTAACCTTGGCGGTCTTTCCCTGGTTGAATGATATCACTACTTTGAAAGGCCGACCCTTCTTGGAAACTTGGCAGCTGCTCTTATACCAGTTTTGGTTTTGGGTGGATATCACAACTTTCATAGGCCTGTGAATACAAAGAATTCCACTGTCTAATAGTGACCTCTACCTTTTTTGTTTGGAGTGTCTATACATTTTCTAATTCATAATTCTTACGTTTGCTATTGCCCCATTAGCCGTTACACCAGCCAAATGGACATGGTTTGGCGTATTGTATGCCCATGTTTCGCATGCTTAAGTCTATTTAATCCGATTTTTGAGCGCACTGGCTAACAAACGCTGAATTTCGTTCGCTTCGCTCACTCAATCAGCGCATCCCCCTTCACTTGGCTCTCCCGAGGTAAACGTTAATCATTATGAACACATACTACAAACTCACGGAATGGTAAATGTTCATACAGTTCTAATATTCTGGTGGCAGACGAAGATTACTAAAACTAATCAACTCGTCAGCTGTTTAAAATTACTCGTCACTTACACTAGACTGCAAGAATAGTAAGTCTACATAAAATAAAATGTCCGCGTCACGTTATTGAGGACACTTTTTCTCCATAAAGAACACGTTCCCACCTGTGCTGACGATGTGCATTTTGTTTCCTAATCTACTTTCCAGCAAAATTGTCCCTTTTATCGTGGTGGGTCAGATAATTCAGTTTGGATTCGTGTACCGTAAAAAAAAAACCAAACCTTTGCAATAAAAGATAAAGATATTCTGTGAACCAACTATTTGAAAAAACAGTGCATTCTGACAATATAAGTACTGAAACAATAAGCGTGCAAGCATGTTATAATCTACTGTTGAATGACAATACAAACAATGGTTACAACAATAATTTTGCACTTACGAGCCACTTCAGGGCCACGTGCCTCTAGCTGCAACCCCCATTTTAGAAAAAGGCACTTCCCCATATGACGCTTTACCTGTCTGCCGAAATTTAGATCTAGCAACTTTCCCGTGTGTCCGTAGGGTATAGACGTGTGTTACACCCTATGAGAATTAACATGGGAGCCTGCGGACTAGTTACTAGTTACTAGTTACTAGTCACCAGTAACACAAATCAACGTTATTGAGGACACTTTTTCTCCATGAAGGACACGTTCCCACATTTTCGTGTTGACGTACTGGACCGAAGACACCTGATTCAAACGATTTGCAAAGATTTCTTCCGCATGGGGAATTTACACCAGTATGCTGAAATCACGTATAAGTTGGTTTCAGTTAAAAGACACGGTCTGCTAGTGAGCCGCCATCTGACAACAATAACACTCTAACAATTACGCTCTGACAATTAAGCTCCAACAACAATAAAACGTCGACTTGGCGGCGACACACTAGCGTGTGTCTAGATATCTAAGAAGATGTAGTCCATACAAGCTCTCCTGAGCTTCGGACAACAATAATTAGAATAAACATTTATATATATATTATATATATATATTTATATATGTGTGTGTGTTTTTGGTACGTGCTTGTGTTTGTTATGATCATGAATAAATGATAGATCTGTGACCGTTGGTTTCAGTTCTCACTCGGGCAGTTTTACATACAAGGCACGGAAATGGGTTTGGACCTGTATTCTGTTAATATTAATCGAGACCTTGGAGGCATTTTGGAGGTGTGTTGTGCTCCCAGAAACCATGGACAATTTTGCTAGGTAATTCCAATAGAAAATTCCTAGAATCTTGTGCATGCCACTATGGACATGAGCACAAGGCATGACAGAGCCCTTTTCTTTGCAACGACGGGTTCCACAGCTTCGTCCTATACCTTAAGCTGGAGCCTTAGTGAGCCTCTATACCTTGACGCTATGGCTCCATGTTATGTATTCTGTATACTCTGTATCATTATTAATGTATTCCAATTATCTATGTACTCTGATGTATGGTCCAGTCCCTGGAGATCAGTGGTGAGGATGGCTCTGGCCTTGCCTGTCCCTAGGGGTAGCGCTGCTAGCAGAGATGGCTCATGGGATATCAGTGTATACTACAGGAAGTACCTTTCACCACCTGTGGTGGGTGCTGGATGCAGCTCTAGGTACTTAAGGCCCTGCAGCCCCCCTCCCCTTCAACCTCACTCTGTGAGCTAGTCCCCTAACCAGCTGCAACTCTTCCCTGAAGTGTACCACCTTGCTAGAAGCCCTGACTAGAGCATCCTTGAACCACTGGACAACACCTCTAAGGACATACCACGTGGCCCCGGAATATACCCTGAATTTACCATCCTTACTGGCGTTCTTCCTTGAACCGGGCCTAGTGGGGACTGGGGTTGCATCTTCCCGAAAATGCCAGGGATGGCTGAGGTCAGGATGGAATCAGGGACCTTTTGCACGTGAGACATTCATGCTTACCATCAGGCTAACCAGCAAAGCCATTTGAATTTCCATCTCTTAACGTAATTTTACACTTTATTGAATGTTCTTATCGTTGCCATGTTGGAGCTGTGTACCCAGGATCACCCCGTCAGTGACGATCGGACAGCTGCTTTTATCTGGATGTGAGAACGTTAACTGCTGCCCATTTCCCGATTCTCTAATTAATTTTTATTTCTGTCAATTGTCTATGTAGTGCCATGGTTTAATCTGACATAAACCATAGCCAGTTCTATTTAACGCTAGGTCTCTTTTTAATGCTGGGCATACAATTGCCATTTATCTTAAAAAACGGCATTCAATACGCTGCTGAAGCAATTGGTCAACAACTACAAAAGAATATTTTTTGTTTGAAATGGCATCGCTCAACTGTAATAGAATGCAGCAGACACTCAATCAAAACTGATTTTTAATGCTCACTTTACATTTTCATAACAGCATTATAATAGTTACCACATGCAGAGATCACGTTTCTGAAAATACACGCACGCCTCAATTTACTGCCGGCCTGCAGTGAGAACAGGGGAGGGGGGAGGGTGTGTAGAGAAAAAAATGGTAAATCTGTGTCCGTGTGGCAGATTTTCAAAGGAAATGGGTTTACGTTTGTATTCGTTCAGCATGAACTGGGCCCTTTTGGCTTACCGTCTCATAATCAACGTTCTATAAGCTATAATTTTAATTCGTGATTCTGATAGCGAAAATGTATTTAGAAAACGAACTTATACACATTTACAAGTTATATTTCCGATTCTAAAGAAGTGAGAAACTAAGGGCCTGACAGTTAACACCAGTTACAATGCAGAAAATCATCCGTCAGTGTTCAGTATGCTACAAGTTTTCGTACTTCTGTTGTGGGAGAATAAATGGGAGACGTTTCCTTTAACATTAAAAATGAATTAAACGAATGAATAGATATAGGGTAAGGTGTTCATAGTAACCGTGTTCGTAGCGAATGGCATAGGTAACGATTGAAATAATTCTCATCGTGTCCATAGCGACCAGAAGAATTGCACGTAACGTAGTACCGAATTTCAGTTTTCATATTCCCGGCAGTTATGATTCTGGATACTTTAGGATGTCTATCCTTCCCATGCGGATCACCCCCCCCCCCCCCTTCAACGGTTCGTATTGCACACTGCTAGAGGTAACATGTATGCTCAATTTACGGTTTCTTTTGTCTGTGCGTTCATTCTACTAATCTATGTACGTTTGTAGCACTGGTTCACTGGTTACTATCAAATTGAATTAGAACTGTACTTTTTGCAGTAGAAGTAGAATCTCTAGCCTTAGGTTTAACCAAACTGCTACTATTTTGCCAGGAAAAACAAAGACTTACAGCTTCTCTGAATCTGGTTTAATTGTGTTTGGTGAAGTTTCCTTTTTTTTTTCCTCCTAGGATCTCGCAGATCTAGCAATTCTAGAACATTACCAAGATACCCAGGAAGAGAAGTTTATGCTGAAAATGGCTTTTATCCCTACCCGGCATATCAGGAAGAACACATGAAACAAAAAAGAATGAGTATGCTATTTCTGTAAATGGTTTTTCTCACATTGAAATTGGAGAATGTTTCTTAAATTTTCTGTTGCATTTTCAGTGGGAGAAGACGACGAAGTGGCACCATATGCTACTGCACGTCTTTCGGATTTCCAGCCAAACGAAGTACGATACCCTTTGACGATGGTATGTATGCACATCTTTTATTTCATTATAGGATGGTTCCACATTACATGCAAGGATACACAATGGTAGCCCGCAAGTGGCGTTGGAAATCGTGCAATATAGGCCTGAGTATTGACGATTGTGGGTATGTGCAATTATTCACCTCCTGCTGTATGCTGGCTTCGTCATCTCTTTGCTGCCACATCACTCGCATCATTGCTATCCATCACAAATGTGTACTGAACACATGTAGATACGATGATTGCCGAAGGTTCACGAGTGAACTGGGTGCTGTGGCAGTGGGTGATAAGTTGGTAATAAAGATAGATATGATTTTTCTTTTCCTCTTTGATTCGCGTGAAATGCCGACAACCAACGGGGTAAGGACGATTATGGCAAGCTAAAACAAGATGTACACACTCCCTCTCCTACATCGAATGATTGCTTGGTTATTTGTGATAGGCCAACTAGTTACAAGTGTGTGGGAAATGCTCAGTTTCCAACACCTTGACTGCCATAGGCTCTCATAGTCAAGAATTGCATTGAATGTGGGAACCACCCAAATGCCTGTCTTGCTGTCTCAATGTTCAGTCCGTAAAAACTGCTTCCGTCCCATTAACTGGTGTGACCATTTATTTTTAGGCTCAGTCTGGTTCCAATGATATTGTTGGTATTGGCTATCGAATGGACCAGATGCCTTCAGCACCAGCCATGTCAGACTCGTATGGCCCTGAACCATTTTATGCTCAAGGTAATAAAGTCTTTAATGCCTCAATTTTATGCT
>JAHWFP010044877.1:17785-47842 GCA_023313725.1 Lithobius niger | reverse complement strand
TCAATTTTATGCTCAAGGTAATAAAGTCTTTAATGCCTCAATTTTATTTTTATTGTTGTGCATGGCAAGCTACTTCTTATGCATATACCTCTCATCATGCTGTATAGGGGAATTTTCTAAACAGCTGGCAATCAAGTCAGGAAAAATCTCGTCACGGAATAGGACTGGCCACACAAAAAAAAAAAAGCTATATGGGATAAGCAACCCCAATAAACTTTTTTTTTCAATAAAATACTGCTTACCGCAGCATAACACTCTCCATTCTAGCAGGCCTAATTAATTGGAAGTTTTTTCTGTGAGTGCCTCTGTGAGAACGGTATTGAATTCCTTGTTACTTAAGTTTGAAGTTTTTAAAATAATTTCTGCGTTGTAATTTTTTTAGTTGCGATATTGACAGTGGCTGGCTCACAACATTGATGCATTGAAAAATGGGGGAAAGGCAAGGGAAAGAGCACCAAAACGAAAACCAGCCAGTTAGTTTTATTCCCAGCAAACGTTTTATAAACAACCCAAATTTTCAAAACCCCCAATTCGTCTTGGTCACGGTTACTAAATAAAAATATTTTCAGTCAGCAAATACAACACTAAAACTGCATAGGTACTGTCACAGTAAACAGCTTAGTGAGGCAATCTCTATCAGATACTTGCATTTCACAGATGAAGGGGAAAAATAATGTGGAAATGAAGTACAAGGCAACGTAAAAAAAATAGATGTTTTCCCAGCCTTTTTCCATGAAACGTCGGAGCAGTAGAGGTACTTTTTTTTATTATGTACTTCATTGTTAGATGAATTAACAATACATAAACATTTTATAAACAGAATAAAATGAACCTTACTTGTGAAAAGTTTTAGCACTCTGCAGGCACGTGGTCTAGAGTGGTAAGAATGGTACCTTTTCGCCACACACAAGTTAAACTGTTGTTTGGAACTGGCAAAGCTGTTTCTGCCGCACTATTATTTCTTGTCAAAAAGTCGGTGCGTGCGCGATTTGAGAAAAAAAAATCCCTTTTTTTAAAGTGGCCTAACTTCTTTTTTTTTTTAGTCAACAAAGGTTCTCATCAAATGGCTACTACTTCCAGCCGGCGAACTCTTCCTAAGACAATGACAACGGCACCTCCACTGCCCCCAGTTCCACCCCCACTACCTAAAACATCTGCTCCTGATGTAACCAAGCAGAAGTAAGTATCTTTCAGATATCTTCATGGACCGAACGATGTAGTATGAGCTTTTAAGGTTTGAAGTGGACTGGAACCGTAGGGAACATTGCCGCAGCAATGTTTTACCTTCATCTAAACTTCCCAACCTCCCAACTCCCAATTAAAATAGAACCGACAAACTATGCCGTAGGACAATGGAGCTTTGGAGGCCGTGTTCTGGCAGAAACAGGAAATGGCTTATGTTTCTGCTTGTGTTGTCACTTTTAAGCTACCAAGTACCCCGTTGATTTGCCCATAAATTGAACATTTTCCAACGTAATTGAACTTATTGCTACGTTTTGGGCCTGCTAAAACATGTTAAACAATCAGAAGTGACATAAAACTTCCATCGGGAGTGAGGAGGGTAGTTCGATTACAACACCAAACTTAGCAGATTCTTCTATCACAAAATGCCTTGTGCAGAATTTAAAAAAATCCTTAATTTTGATGTGATAATACCTCAGCCTTCTTAAGAGATCTAAGAAAGCTCATATGTTGGATTGAGTTCTAGCAGGTCAAATTTGTGTAATGATATCCATGAGGAATAGCGGTTTACCTACGATAATTGCTTGTTTGCGAGAAACAGTAGTTCAGTGTCGAGGAGGTGGAGGGAAATCTCACAAGCACGCCAGTGCGAGTGGATTTCCCTTTACCCCCGAGATATTAGTTTACCCATTTCGAGCAAACAAACAATTAACACCGGTAAACCACTTATTTTAACGGATATGCATTTTAATGGTAAGGTGTGACGTCAAGGTAACTTATCGACTTAGTTGAGTTTTTAAAAATTTTTATTTGAAATGTTACTTGAAATTATAATGAATCTTAAGAATTTTTACATACAACTGATGTAAATTCCTGAACGGAGACTTCCGAGTTAGAACTTCTGTCTACGAAAGTAAGAGCTAGGGAGAAACGTTCGTATACCCAGTCCCAGTTACTGACTTTTGTGTTTAAGATAAAACCGTATTTTTTCCTACTTTTATTCGCTTGAATCATAAGTTTTTAAGTGTCAGTAGCCTAGCTTTCGTAACGTAGGGACAATAGGTTGTTGCGTTAGGCTTAGCTTACAACATTTTTTTTTCCGTGTTGGTACCATGAAAAATGTCCCCAGTTGTAAACGTATCCGCTTACGCTGGTTTTGCAATTGGGTGTGCTGGCTGAATTTGTGTCGAGTGGTTATGAAAACTCGGGTCATTATGTCACGTGGTGGATTAGGGTTGTGCAGACCCCATAAAAGTGTTAGATTATCAAAAAGGTGTGCGAGTTATCAAAATTAACCCACTATGACGTGTGTGGGTTTTCAGATTAACCGCCATACATAATGACTACACTTTTAGCATGGGGATGTGTTAGCGTGATGTCTCCACTGTGCATTAAATTTAAGTATACTGGCTGCAATTCTGAATCTCCCAATTTGTTCAAAGGCATTTTTTTTTTAGCAACAAGTGAATAAACTATTAAAATATACTTAACGTTAAAATTGTCGGTTGTCACTCCAGAAAAAATTCCTGCTACAGTGATCACAGTGATCAATCATTCATGAGATGATGATCTTGCAACTCCAAGAATCGTCACTCAGTTCTTTCTTGCTATATTATTATCATTTTAAACGATGTTATTGCTACGGTATTGTAAAAACTGTTCTCTTTTCAATAATATTTTAATATTCATCAATACTATTTCTAGGCTTGTGTCTTCTGCCAATGGTAAAGTGGAAACTACGTTCATTTTCCCACCTCCAACTGGAGAGTAAGCCCTGGATTGTTGCGTGTATTCTGAATATAATCTACAATCGATGTGGTAAGTAACAGGCAGTCTGGCATCAGAATTATTAGTTTCACACGGTGTGGACTAAATCAAATATATCCCCCAAAATCCCAGTCATTCGTAATTCAAACATGAATAACATTAATATGGTTTGAATATTAATACAAACATGAATAGTGCTTGAACATTAGTGTAAACTTGAAACGCTTGAACACTAGCATAAACATGGAGCACTGAAGTATAGGCATGAATAGCTAACATTTGTTAGCTTTAGAGCATTTGTTGCGTTATTTCCTTGTGTTGTTTACACGGCACGTTTTGGCGTTACTTTGGCCGTTTGATTGTTAACCCATTTTTGTAACCCTGTACTTGTGTGTTACGAATTATTTGTCCAGCTTAGTAACATTTATTATTGAAACGAATATTTCAAAGTAGGAGTTATAAGTAGAAATAATAAGTATTGTTATTATTACTTTATTATTACTAGAGTTTGTTATTACATAATTATATAGTAATAAGTTATTATTACAAGACTTATTTCTGAAGGTTGAAAGGAGTCCGGTAAGAGTAAGTAATGTGCCAAATACGCTGAAAAACTTTCGTAGTGAATCACACTATCTTGACTTTGTCAGGATCTCCTTTCCAGTGACTGATCAGAACAACGTCTGCCACCATCCAGCAACCTAGACACCTCAAAATAGATTCTAAAATTTCCCACAGCAAAAACCTTAATGCAGCAGAGAATTAAACGAACGTTTGTAAACGCGTATTGCTGCATCTCTTCCATTGCAGTCAGATCCAGATTAATAAAAATAAAAACCTTCAAGTTTTTTTGTCAATATCCCTAAATAATATATATATATATATATATATATATCATTTGCATCATCTAAAGTCTCGTGTAAATTTGGACATCATCATCCATCATGCAGCATACCATGATGGGTAATCCAACTGCTGATGTAAAGCGAAAGAGGAAGCACCCACACTGTGAAAATGCATGTGCCTTTATTCTAAGGAAAATTACTCGAAATCTGTTGTTTAGTTAAGGGAAAATTTCTCATTTCTGTTGTTTGCCGCATTAGACTGAAGAAGTGTGTCAACAACAAATTATGGACGGTTCTTGGTTAAACAGTGGATGGTTACAGTCCCTAGTTTTACAACAGTGAACCGTAAATAAGTTATTTAAAAATAGATTTCAGCAGCAACACCACTCCTGCTTCATGGATAGTAAAAAATTACAAAAGCTTCCACGCAGCCCTAAAGCCGTGTGAAGCCAAAAATGACCTGATGTTCCTCAACATTTGGAAAACTCAAGTACAAGTATACAAGGTTACATATAAAAAAAAAAAAACTTAATTGCTACGATCCAAGTATATATAAAGCATCTAACTCACTCACTAGCGCAATAACATGTTTGGACAGAACTCGTGATACTCACGGCTATGATATTCACAGCTTCAGAACATTCATGACACAAATGCCTGCGTGATAGTGTCTCGGCTTAGACAAGAAAAGATTGAAGTCGACAGTCCGGACTTTGCAATCGAGATGAGGGGGAGGTCAAGACGAAATTGTTCGAGGATAATCTCGACATTGCTCGACGTTTTACAAAGTTTTAAATTTAAATAATTCCAGTTTTTTTGTATCTTTTTGTTAAAGCCTCTGTTTAAAATTTGAGCCGTCCCTCTTAATACCACAAAAAAAAATCACTGCCAGCCATCTTAGTTCTGAAATAAAATTTGCAAATTAATTTGCACTACTACAGTGGTGGTTTAATTTGTTAAATGTTACATTTCGTAATTTATCCTCTTATAAAGAAAAATATTAATCGCCGACAGATTATTCTGTAGCCAAATTATGACTTACTAGCTGTACCCCCAGTGTAACATACGCCGGTCTAGCCGGTTCCCGCATACCTGAGCGAAATACTGTAGTGGGCAGTATGGAATGAAAAGGCTTCCCTCTGCTTCCTCCTCTGAACCCCCCCTGCGGCCTACCCAGTTGTATGGTCTGATTTTCCCCCATGCCCCCAACCCCTTTCTCGTCCCGCACCGCCTCCCCGTCCCCGACTCCCCATCCCCCGTGTCCCGTCCCCATCCCTGCTCCCCTTCATTTTAACCCCCGCTGATTTGTCTTTTTTCAATGGAGGACGCTCAATTGCCCGTTTCTCAGTTCTGACACCAAGCGCAATAAATCCAACAACGGTCGTGCATGCATTGATTGTTACTGAACCAACTTTGAAACTCTTCAAGTCCGTTCTAAGAGGTAGCATTATTAAAGCAATATTTCGATTGTTACTGATTGTTGCAGGCCACACCCGTTTGATTGACATTGTCGGTCGCTGCCCTCTTTCATTGTAGTGCATAATTCATAATGATGAATTTGCTTGCCCAACCTAAGCGTATTAATAGAAGATTGGTGACGACTGGCTGGTGACTGGCTGATGATGACTTACTGATTATGACTTACCCGTGAACCAACTTGCAGAATGATTATTTTCAGTTTGTGGTATTTTAGGGATAGGACTCCAGAACGGTAAATCCCCGTATTTTTAGTCGCTGTTGTCGAGGATGATCGAGAGACTGTACAAATTGAGACGAGACCCAGTTTAGTCTAACGAGTGTCAATTTACGAGACGAGATGAGGTTTAACAAATTTCGTTTTGACTTCAACGCTAACTGCATCACGATTTTTAAGATAATTCCTTTTTTTTTCAGAGTATTCAAGAAAAGAAGAATGTCTTTCTTCATTCATTTACTAATTAAACATCAACTCACTGTAGCTAAGTAGGTTTTTCCTGATAATGCTCAGACATGCTCAGTAGTAAATGGTAGCCTACTACCTTTCAGTAAGTAATTTTGTCGTTGGTAGTATGTAATCAAAAGTAGTAAGTATGCCCATTTGTGGCAAATAGCCAGCGGTAACAATGTAGTGAACAGTGTCACGATTTTAACTTCCTCTTCCTTATTGTTATCACCACACAGAACAATTACTGTAATTATGTCGTAGTACGGAATCTGAAAAATAACGTAGCTTAAAATGAATTTAATGAGTGGGTCAAGAATGACCTGAAAGTGTTCGAAAAAAAATGGCGTTAGAATACTTCACATGTAACCCTTTCATCACTTTACCAGTCTGATAAGAGGTATATTTTAAAGAGAAGGTTAATGACTATTTTAATGTTCTCTTCATTGCCTCCATTTTAAATATTAATGTAGGATATACTAATAAACTTCAGCCTGATCATCACTTTTAATAACTTTCATAACTCGGGTCTAGGCTGAGAAAAGATCGAAAGTGTATTTGATACTCTAATATTTTGCTGGATTCCTTTGCAAGCCACTTTACGCAGCCATATCGCTGCCACAAAATGGCGTGAGAAACTATGGATGTACGTTTGTCTGTTTCTTTAACTTTCGTTTCTTTGTCAGTATTAATACTAAAGTTCCGAAAGCAGTAATTCGACTTTTTAGAACGAAGTATTCGTGTTAAAAGGTTGCTTCCATCTTGTGACGTACTGTTTATCTTGTTGTCTTGTAATACATTTTTTTCACTTAAATGTATTATACTTTTATTACACTTTTATTTGCTCAATAAAAAAAAATTACCTAGAACCGTTGATGCAGAACCAGTGATGAGAATAAAACCATAAAAGTAGTCAACGTTTTAAAAAGCCAGTAAGTGCACATTAATACAATAATAAATAAATACAGATGCAAAGCTATATTTATGTTGCCTTTGGACTTATATGTCAGACTGCCTGAGCGGGGAATCGAACCCACGACCTTTGAAACCAAAGGCCAAGGCCCGAGGTAGAACGGTCGTGGGTTCGATCCCCAACCCAGGCAGTCTGACATATAAGTATAAAACAACGTAAATAGGTTTGCATCTGTTTTTATTTGACTCTTTTCATCCTGTTTTAAGTGTTATACAATAAAATGCGACGTTTTGGGATCGTTCATCCCGTTGTCAAGCAAAAAAAAAATATTTTATAGCATAAGCTAAAAGTTATAAGATACACTTAAATGGGTTCCCATTTTAAGGAAAAGCATGCCAGAGCAGTAAAACTAAAAAAGTAAAAAAGTGAAGCCAGTCAGAACAAAAGCCGAGCCTGGGTCGACCTAACGAAGCAACACCAGAACATCTAACTACATCTTTCCTGAAGAATAAGATTGGCGAAATATGATACGAAAGTTGCTCAGAACACTTTTAGCGAATCTTTTATTTGGTTACCCATATTGATTTGCTTTTGAACTGCTAATGCTATTAAGAAGAAACTGTTCTTCATCCCAGAAAAAAAGGGAATGTTTCTTTTCATTAACAACAGTGATAGATCCAAGAAATTGGGTAGTTGGGGGGACTGTCCCTCCATCCACTGTTTCCAAATTATTTACGGCTCGGTAAAAAAAAAAAGATGTCATTGATAAGTGTTTAACACAGATGTAACAGATGTAAGTGTTTACTGCTGACATAAGTGTTTACGTTGTAACTAAATTTAAGACTCTCGGTAATAACAATTATACAGACGTTATAGATTAAGATTGCTAGTTACCTTCCTTCAAAGGCTACAGCTAGCAGAGAGGCAGGAAGGACAACTTCCCCTCCAAACAATACTCGCTTTTCTCCTGTTAGATTCTGACTTTTTCACCACTAAATTTGCAAAGTACGAGCAAAGTCGTCATTGTCGTTTTCCTTCTGCTTTTCCAAGTTAAATCTATCCTTGCCGAGGGACAAGGACAGTCGCTTAACGAGAGCTAATTAAGACTGGCCCTGTGGAATACAAGATCCTGAGAAAGAAAGAATAACTGCCCCGATTGGGACTTGAACCCAGTACGTGACTTCCTGCGTACGGCGCGCCAGGAAGCATATTCTCACAAGACCATCCTTTAAAGAAGACTCTTTGATTCAATAACATCTTTACCTCGGTGATTTTTTCTCTCAGCTCGAAGGAAAGCCAGAGAGGAAACTTATCATGGCTGTGCCTGCGCTATTTTAACAGTTTTGTCCGTTTTATTTTTTTTTTGGGGGGGGGAGGAAGAAGGGGTGGGGGGGGGCTAAAAAATTATAAGTTGCAATCCAGAAAGAAAATTTCCAGCTACGGCCCTGCGTCCAACCACTACAAATTTCTATATTCTGCCACTGAATGGAAAAAGTCCGACTTTGAAACAAGTGACACCTTTGAATGCAAATGTAACTATGTCTCCAGGAAATTATACACACACATGGAGTTAAGTGAACAAGGCTCTGATCAGAGAGAGCACCGACTATTCATCCTAAGACGGAGAGAGGGGTTTCCATTTGGCATAGAAAGGGTATCGTAGATAAGAGATATGGTAAGTCTTCCCTCCCGGAAGTGACGCCATCCCCATTAGTTATGTTATAGTTGATTAGAAAATAATGACTCGCTCGCTGATTAGATAAAGATGGATGACCCCATGACAGCATCACCGACTCACTTGACAGCTGTATTGAATCTCGGCAGCCATCTTGAATTTCGGTGGCCACCTTGAATCTCACTGGTCATCTCGGCAGCAATCTAGAACCTCAATGGCCAGCTTGAATCACGTGTTCGCCTCCCCCCCCCTTCCCCATTGAACAATTTTTTTTTTCTTTTTCATTAAAGTTAGTTTTGGGAGAGTTAAAAAAAGAATTTCTCTAGGCTGGGCTGGGTTTCAAAACCCTGGACGCTGGGGAGGAAGTCAAGAGATGGAGCCACTGTACTTGCCTCCCTCTACCATTCTCAGAAATTTTTAAAAATTATATTTATTGGTCATTGCTTTTTGTCTTTCATTTTGGTTGAAGTGCCCTGTCCAGACAGAATTATACTGGGGCTATAATTATTTTTTAGGTGCTGCGAGCCTGCGAATTTTTTTTTTGTGATTTTAACTACTAAGCTTTTTAAACACTTTTTTAACCTATTTATGTTGCCTTTTGGACTTGTGTGTCAGACTGAATGAGCGGGAAATGGAACCCACGACCATTGAAATCAAAAGCCATGGTCCCACCGCTGAGCATATTGATACGGCCAAAGGGAAACTTCCATTGGCAGCATATTAACATGCACGCACATACATGCCATAGATTACACTAACTAGTGCGCTCTCCATTCTAAACACATACATGCAACCACACACTTTTCCAATCTCTACTGTTAAATGCTGCCTGTGGACGTTTCCTTTTGGCCATGTCAGTATGGCTTAGACGTAGACCTTGCATTTGATTTCAAGGTCGGGGGTCGATTCCCCGCTCAGGCAGTCTGATATATAAGTCCAAAAGGCAATGTAAATAGATTTGCATCCATATTTATTTAAACCACCTCGAGCCCATTGGCTTTCCGTCCTGTTTAAACTGTCTTTTAGTCATTCTATAGAAGGCATCGCTGTTGCGGATTCGATGTAGTGCACACTGTTAGCGAAAAATAGTGCCAAAAATTTTCAGTTCTGGCAACAAGCTGCATATTGCACATGAAAGCTGTACACACATTGTAGTTCCCAAATTCACTGGGAGACACTGCCGGAAGTGACGGCTAAATCCGTGATGACATCATCAAAATGGCCACCGGGCAATGTACTAAATGTCTATTATCTCCGGAACTAATCAATCAATCCGAACGTGCCACCTATTGTTGGATATATAATTTAATTTTCGAAAAGAAATGCCGGAACAACGTATGCCATAAATCTATTAGATTCTGCGTAATTTGAAGGAAAACACGTTAAGACGTCCTCAAAATGGCCACCATGCGATATACTTATTCTTGTGTATCTCCGGAACTAATAGATCAATCTTATAGTGCAACCTATCGTTGGAAAGATAATATAATTTGTTAAAAGAATTACCAGAGCATTGTTTGTCGTATATAGTATATTAGTTTTGTTTAATATATAGAAAAACATTACGCGTCATAATAATGACCGCCATGCGATATACTAATCTGTAGTATCTCCAGAATGAATGTCTCAATCATGTCCTGCGACCTATTGTTGGAAATGCATGTCATTGCCAAAAGAACTGCAAGGACAATGTATGCCTTAAATCTCTATTGTTTAATTTGAAGGATAACATAATCTACACGTAATTATTGCCACTTTACATATGTAATTAAAGTTGGTTTTATTCTGCGTTTTGTTATCTCTAATGTATTCACTTGTGCTGCAAATTGATAATATAGATCATAAACACAGCATTCAGCACATTGGCGAACTCGTTCCATGGAACAGGTATGTCTCATCTTTCACCCACCAGAAGGTATGTCTGTGACAACCAGTCTCATCCTAGGACAATCGAAGAATAAAGCAAAATAGGCTTGCCGGAGTCCTCCCCAAGTCTTCCTCATACGACTATGTGTTCATGTGATGCACCGTTACCAATGGTAAATTACACCAACGAAGAAAAAATAATTGATGTACCCATGGAAATTATGGACTGGACACAATCCACCAGAAGTATAGCTGACCACGAAAACAACCATGAAGGTTTCAAAGGTAAATTCACATCAATTCTACTCCCACTACTAAGATATGATGTGAATTCCTCATCCATGTTTCGTCGTGTGATGAACATTATAATAACTACTCTTAAAAAGATTAATCCATCACAGACACCAGTTTATGACCGATCAACCATCTCAAAGCTGCACATAGAAATGACTGTAATTTCAATGATTGGTTGTGAGTTAGCAGGTAGTGGCTAGAATTTTACCAACTGTTTCAAGCATGTGTTGCAACAACAAAAAGGGCAGGCAGGGTTCTGAAGTCGTCGCAGTAGGTACGCACACAAGGATAGCATCGCACGCGTTCATGGTCTGCAGAAGAAGGTTATCAGAATCAGGGTGATGACATGACAGCTGGAACGGGAGGGAAAGAACTCCGAGGACGAGCAATCCACTCGTGCATGTTGGCTTGGCCAGCCCCTTTCGGAAGGGGGAGGGCAGAGGGTTGAAATCACGTCTCACTCTTTCTGCTTTCATGAGCGGTTGGTCGGTTACTGCCGCAGGCCTACACGGCTACAGGAGCAGCGGAACGAGCAAGAGAAAAGGTCCAAAGGAACTTCGATGTGAGATTTCTTATGCTTCATGCTTGACTTCTGAGAATTGACTTTAAGCGTCAATTTGGAGTAGGATTCTTTCAATTTCTGAAGAAAGCGGAGGTCAAATGCAGCAGTAACAGTGGGTTTTCCACAAGGGCCTGGAGAAGTGTTCCAGCGGCGGTAAGCGGAGCTGAAAGACCAGGAGGAGGGAGTCCTTTCGGAGGAGAAGAGCAGCTTTCGGCGAGAGAAGGTGCCACCTCGAAGGAAGAAGCAGACGAAGAAGATCGCTTGGTATGATCACGGCGGGTTTTGGACGAAGTGCCCGACCTGCCCGGAGACGCAGGCGTCAGGTTGACGATAACATTAGGGTCAGCAGCCGAAGAGTCAGCCGGAAGAGATGCTTTTGGGGTGGCCTTGACTTTAACCATCGTGGTTGAGACTCTTCTCTTTCATTTGGATAAAATGGCGTGTTCTCAGCGTGACAGCTAGTGAAAGAAAGATCGAACCACTTTCGTATCACGGACTTTATATAGGAGAGGCGCACGCATGCACACTGGGGTTAGGAGGCTGGCTACAATTAGACAGTTTTATCTCTATGGACAACATTCTCGAGAAAAGAATGCTAAATTTACAGGTACTGTATATTTGACGTCAAATAGAAACTCATTTACAGCATTTCAAACTTTTTCCTAAACAAGTATATAGTATATTTTAATTGTAATACCCTATTTGTGTGATTTTGTCAACATGCACTCATAACTTCAGGTCTTGTACGGTGTAGCCCTTTGGTCGCCCCTCCTCCCAAGATTTCTTCAGAACACTGCCTGGCACCGATGATTCCAACAGAGCAGTGTACATGAGCAGTGTTAGATGAATTCCAACAGAGCAGTTTTAATTAAATTATAACTATAACTGCTCATAATTACAGAATATTAGTCGTGGGCCAGTTACACGAACCATTTATGTAATTACCATTACCATGTAATTTACTTTTGCATTTTTACAGGGTTATTACATTAGTTCTTAATTTTGACTGCTTCCTTTGCCAAACCTTCATTTAAATTAATTATCTGTTTCATTTGTTTTTGTATACGCCTTCTTCAGCAATCTCATATTGCTTTTTGTAAAAGTAATCCATAGTGCCACGTCCTTTAAGAGTCACAACAACAGGTGGTATTCTAAGTGGGCCTTGGAAGACCAGTTTCTGACTGTAATCCGTTGCCTCTCTAGAATAAGAAAAAAAAGACTCCTATTTTAGTAATTTGTATATAAAGAGACATTCGCACATTGTTTCAGCATAATCTTGGGTGGCTTACTACCTCTTACTCCTACTATGTATTTTCTGTCACTGATGCAACAGTGAAGAGACAACAGAAGACATCGTTCTATGATCGTCAACAAACCACAAAATCAAGTACTTTTTATTTACCGTCGTAACAAGGTAGTGGTAACAAAGGATGAATACGGCAGAAAATTGTAACACTGTATTTTCAAGTTCAAATTTCAACTCAGTTTCAAATTTGTTAACTTATCTGAATATGTGATGAGTGATTAATTTTTCATCGAAGTTTACTGATTTAAGAAATGAAATCTATATTAGGCTTATATGACATGTCGAAAATTTGAAAGAATTGGAAAATGGATTGAAAAGTTATTGTGGAGACAGACAGGCAAACTACTCACTCAGCATCAGTGACAGTTCGCTAATCATAGATCAGATCTTTTACTATGGAAGGAATCAACCATTATTAATATTATTATATTAATACTAATGGTAGGTGGTGGTAGGTATGGTCGTTGCCAGCATGGTGAGTCTGATAAACTCGCTAAATTGATATCATCTTAGACGATACAAGTGGATGTTTGTGGTGTGATGAAAGCTAAAGCTACAGTGAGTCTGAATCCGAAGGCAGATTTGAATTTGGACTTGTGAAACGTCAATATCGTCCTAGACCACTTCATTTTGGTCTAGAACAACAAGGTTACGAAATTTCAAATTTTCAATAACGTTGGAACCAGACCAGATGAAATCATGCAGTCTGTAACATTCAAACCAGAATTCGAGCAGCTTCGTTCTGGATTGACTGCAGATCTACAGGCCAAACTACTTTACATTAGTTTACATTATGACAACCAAAAGCTACAAAACAACCAAATTCACTTTCGTACTCCTTTAAACCTAAGCAGAGCATTTTTTTAGGAAATGTGACTGGAGGTCCACTTTAACAAAAGGGCACGACTTTAATATATGAAGGGCACCATTATGTTAATGGCTTAACTATTAACATAATAAAAAAAATCAAACTATGTGCAGTGGTGTAAGTGGGGTTTGTACTGAGGGGGCAACACTAGTCATTTAGCCAAATTGTGTGTAGGTAAAACCCAATAACTGCTAGTGGGTCTGGGGGAGTGCTGTGAGCTCCCCTAGCAGGGTCCGGGACAGAGCCCTAAAAGCTGACGCATTTTTGCTATTTTCCAGCATTTTCTGGCCTTGTCAGCGCCGTTGGTAACATTTTTACAAAATCAGTTTTGCTGACTGCATTATACGCATAAAAAAAAGTTTGTAATGTAAATTTTTCAGTTTTTCACACTAGATACTTATTTTTTATAAATAAAATATGTCTTCCGGATAGTCAAGGTGTTCTTCAGCTACATAAAAGTGACAAACTGCCGAAACCGTATAAGCCTTCAAACCACAAAAATAAAACCTCAACGTGCCCTTTTACAAAAGTTGCCCCTGGCCGCTCGGTGGTCTGTGCACGCTACTGGATTTTACCTACCGTGAAGATTCGTTGTGAACTAGATTGAATATGAATTCATTATCCATATCCCCAAAATGTGTAGTTAGCAAAAAAAAACATTTTCGTGAAAGTATTAATGTATTAAACTTGATATTTTATTTCCTTTTTAGGGTGGACCTCCAGTGGGTCCAATTGAGTTTAACTGGAGGTCCACTTTAGGCGGCTGCAGGTCCACTTGGACCTCCAGTTAGCATGTAAAAAAAATGCCCTGAATCTAAGTAATAATTTAATACACTTTTTCTGGAAAAGGTGGCAGCGAATCAGTTGGGCCTCAGAGATACGACTACATAAGGGATCAGTATGGGCAAAAGGTTTGGGTAAGGTATCGGATCAGCTTAAAAATCAGTGGTATCAGTCAGTCGATCATACTGTTCACTTTATCCTTGGATATTCTAAAGGAAAAGTATTAATAAACAGGGGTGTGAACCATAGAAAAACTGGCTAAAAAAATATTGATCGGTTCGTTTTTTTTCTAAACGTAAACACTGTTCACTAACCCAAGCCAATGGCCAAAATATCGGCAAAGATCAGTTTGGCTTGATCGGTTTTGTACAAGCCTTATCATGACACTCAAACGAGAATACATACCTCGCCTTGAAGTAAATGTCTACCGATGACTGTGCTGGAATACCCTTTGAGTAACATTTTTCCAAAGAGCCATGCTGAGGTATTATTTGAAAAGCGTCGCTTTCCTTGCCTTCTGAAAGAATTTCAAACGTAAGGGATTTATTGTAGCGTAATATAATTTTAATAACTTCTCAAGGTTCTTCATGGAGCATAGTAAAAGGAATAATTCGAGACATACAAGTACAATCTTCGTATCTTTTTTTTATTATTTTGTGTATGTGTGTCTAACTCAGTTTAGTTTTGATTCATCACAGTTCAGCAAGGCACTTATTGCTTAAAATTTTGGCCTTAAGAAAACATTTTTAAAGGTGAAATAAAACTATTAACACTGGTGCATTACAATAACAGGATCATTTCAACACTCACAGATACAACAAAAACTATTGAAAACAATTCCAGGAAGCATTTTTTTTTCAATGTACAGAAAAAATTCGAAGGCTCCCACTTTTTGGTGCAGTACCCTGTCTAACCACTGGTAAACATCAATTGACTATACAAGCTGCTGCAGCAACTACCTAGTTGCAACTAGTCTTCTGTACACTTCCGCAACATTCGAACATGTTTAAGCGCACACCTCTATCGCACAGTGTAACAGCGATTTCGATTGTATAACGGTTAAAAATGTGTTCGCTTTTAGACATGTTTTAGACTACAGGCGTAATTGTACGCTTTTAGGCCTAATTTTTACCTGCCATTTTAATTTCGTAAGTAGCAGCTAATGGAGAATTAGGTTGGACAGTAGGCCTAATCATGTATGCAACATGAGGTACACAGTTTCAAAGTTCGGCGCTGCCGATTGCACCACGTATAGATAGCGAGCAAAGTGACGGGAGAGACGTCATAATATAGTGTTGAAGAAGCCAGCAGGGACTCGTAGCAACTTGACGTTGCCGCAGCAACCTGATTTTAGGCCTAATTTTCAGTATTAAACATAATTTTTTTACTTGCCGTTTTAGTTTCGTAAGTAACGGAGAATTTGGTTCGAGACTAAGCCTATTCTTACATGCAACATGTTTTCGAGATTATATGAAATGAGCTAATGTGTGTCGTTAACGAAATCCTTTTGTTTTTACGGTTGCATGTTGTCCCCAGGCGTTTAAATACGATGATCAAATGTTATTATTTCGTTGAGTTACGTCGAGAAAGCCTATTAGCTATAAGAAATCAGCGATGTTTTGATTTGTCGTGTTTTTTTTTTTTTAACTACTTTTGACTAACTAGTTTCAGCTTGATTTTAACTTTTGGTCACAGAATCTAGGTGAAAATCGTATCGTCTCTATCTGGTATCTGAAGATGAAAAAAGCGACGACGGATGGATGGACAAAGTCGCTGCGATAATGATCTCAGCTAGTACGGCTGTGCAGAAAGCTATAACGGGCGTTTAAATACTTACATTTTCAGATGTTATATTTTCTCCTTTAAAATGTTTGTCTATATTTGCACATGCAAATTAGCTGGGTTCAAACAGTTGCTTGATACTGACATCTAGTGGCAAGAAACGGTACCAAAAAATGGAAACGTCTTAGTGTATGAACTGCTGCATGCAACCAGCAGCTTATCAATAGAACCCTAGATGCAACGGTTTTAAATGTTTCTTTTTGTTTTTTAAAAAAAAAAAGGCCTATTATCAAAATTGGGTATACAAGTAAATCACCTTACTTGCTGTTTAGGCAAGCTACCACTGACCATGGCCGTGACGATGTTGTTGGCGCCCAAGAGAAACAAGTTGAAATGGGGGCTCACAATCATGGTAAACAGCTGACCAGTTTTTTTGTTTTTATATCATTTTTTTTCACCTCGCTGCTGAATCTTTCTTCTACAGATTCACATTACACAATTTAAAAAATATATATAATTGCTTGTCATAATTTAATTCAAGGGTTTAGTGGAAAGGGAAGTGTTTAAGATTGAAATTGTGTCGACGGGAAATGTTCAGCATCCCTGTTGCTTCAGAGAACAAACTTTTATTTCAGTAAGTTTCAGTTGATTGGGGGGGGGGGGGGAATGAGGCTTAATGGCGCGTCGACAGCTTGGTCATTAGCGCCAACCTCAGTCACAGTGCAGTGGTCCGGGTTGCTACTGCACCACACATTACAGAGATATTATTCAAACCCCTAATCTAAATCTTGTCATACATAGTTGATTGGGGTTAGGGGGAAATGTTTACGATTAAAAATTGTGGTGACAGGAAATGTTCAGTACCACTGTTGCTTACACTAAACTGTTGCACTGTTGCTTACAACTAAAAGTTTCAGAAGTTCTATACTCATCTTCTAGACTGTTCGTTTTGCTCACTTAAAATAGTGGATGGTAAAACGTTATGTGTTTCGCACGAATGGACTAAGAAACATTTCAGAAAGCCTTTCATTTTGTAGGATCATCAGGGCAGTAGCAAAATGACTTACGACCTCATAAGGGCTACAGTGTTAGTCCATTTCATGGAGCCCACTTTTGCCGGGGGGGTGGGGGGGGAGGCTGCAAAACTGACCTACTTGTTCAAGCATACCTGCTATTGACTATTTTTTTTGTCCTGAAAACAGTTCCTTAAAGCTGCCTATGAATAATTATGTGATGGAAGAAAAAGTTTGTTCGACGCCATCAATCAAAAGGTTTTTTCTGTACAAATCGCATGATCACGAACTGGCAATGATGATACACCATACAAAGAAAATGTATACCTCTTATAAAGACAGAACTGAACACGTATAGGCTACTTTTATGTCACTGACTTGTATGAAAATTATTTCAATGAGCAAACAAAGATTGCTAAATGGAGAGCTATGATACGTATAATCCAAACCACCTACAGCATCCCATTTTGTTGCCTTAAAGTGTTGCGAATGCCGTTTATATAATATAATAATAATATAATATATAGAGACGATGCTCGAGGCATCCACCCACCCAAATTCCCTAGCGGCAGATGTTAAGTGGAAGAAGTACCACCATTATTACAGTTGTTTTTTTGCCGCATGAGGGAGGAAACCGGAGTACCCGGAGGAAACCCTCGTGCAACGGGCGGGAAACAACCGGAGAAAAACCCATACATATGCACTTCCCATCGCCAGGATCGAACCCCGGTCTGTACGAAGCCAGAGATGTACACTGGGTCCAGGACGCCTATCGAATCTGACGCCCCAGTACTCGCAGCTACCCGTGCACTGTTCATTTAGTTCATTTACGCCTTTTATGCAATATTAGTTACAAACTGAACCTTCGGGAGAACTTTAGGGATGGTCTCAGTATTGCTAAAAATGTTTTCTTCCTTCTCAAGTTTGTCTTTTCTCGCCAAAGCCGTTGAACATAACAACCAGCTGTTATGCATGACACTAAACTTACCCACACTAACTTTCCACGTTGTTGCAGACAATGAATTGTTTTCAATGATAATTTCTTCGCGAAACACATCTCCGATAAAACAATATTGAAAATCCACGTTACGTTTTGAAATACTGAAGCTTGGAAGATGAAGCACTGCTGTAATTGGAATCACCTGGATTATTAAAAAAAAAACAGTAAATATTTACAATTAGTTTAAAAGAAAAGTAATTAAGTGAAGTATTCAAACATACAACTTTATTGAACAAATACAAGAAACGTTATTATTGAAAACTAATAGTACAGCTATGTAAACCATTAAAGAATTTAAAATGACATTTTCTTGTTTTCTCGATAACAGATGGGTATGACTCTTCTGCCCAACTAATTTTTTTTTATCTAAAGGTCACTATTGAATTGTAAGTGTTCGTCACTAATTGAAGATTTGACTTTCCAATGGAAAAAAAAAAGGTATTTTTACCATGTCAAAATGCTAACTTTAGATCATAGCTTAAATTCGTTTAATTAATGCTCGCTCCCAAAAACCAGGTTCCGCACCATTGTTATGACAATGGTGTGGAGCCTGGTTATTGGGCAGCAAGCATTATTACAACAATGCTTCGCATCACTTTCCGTTTCGGTCACAACTGTAGATGTTTGTGTTCTTTTAATACTCAAGAGATTTGGGGTTGAAGTAGTGTGTCGTACAGAAAGCTAGGATGTCGGAAGTTACCCCGAAGTTTTGTAAACATCGGAAAACACTGGGAGATCGCCATCAGCTTTGCAGAAAATATAGGATCTGTGATTTACTCATTGGCCATGTGAAATTTGTCTACTTCACACAGAAAAGAGATCACGGTGATCGAATTCATACGGAAGAAATCTGACAAAACTGAAACAATGCAAGAGAAATTCCTCACTCAGGTCATTGGAAAGCCAACTGGAGAAAGGATTTGAAATAAGCCTATCGGAATATTTGAACAATTATCAGGTGGTACGTAATGATCTAAGCGTTAATGAGGCTATGGAAGTGAACTCTTTAATTTCTCAGTTCCGTTATCGTAACGTCAACCTTGCCTGCTAACGTGGTATCAGCCGATTTTTTTTTGATTTCTGTTAGGTCGCTTAGGCGGCATTTCGTGCCAAAGATGCAGAGGATTTAGAAGCATGTTTAACAGTTAAACTAACTATGGCAGCTAGGGAGGCAGTGGCACCGTTGGCTAAAAAATCAAGATGTTGGAGGGTGGTTTAATTTGTGGCTAGGCGGTGCTCTGTCATGCTCTATTCAGTCACTGATGTTGAACAGGAACATTACTTCAGGGTACTCGATTGGTCCAGACTTGTCGCCTGGGGATGGCACTGTGGAAGAAAGTAACAATGCCGCGTCACAGTATTGAAAAATTCAAACGGTAAACGACTAAGGACTTGTTGGAATCGGTGACAGATTAATCGGAGAATAGGGAACCCCGTTTCCACAGACTGGGGTTGAAAATAGAATTGGCACAAAATATTTGCTGAGAAAAGGTTTTGTTTGACTTGGTTAACCTCAATTTTCCTAAACTGACGCCCAGTCGTAAACTTGAGAAATGAGTGCCGTCACATCCAGCTTTCTAATCACTTCGCTCAATTTCGTGGTGGTACTGTGTCTTGAAGTTGTTGCCCAGACAGAGGGTCACTAATCCCATTCCCCTTTCCACTGATGGCCTGAATAGGAACCTCGGTTCCTAGTCAGGCCATCAGTGGAAAGGGAAATGGGATTAGTGACCCTCTGTCTGGGCAACAACTTCAAGACAGTACCACCACGAAATTGAGCAAAGTGATTAGAAAGCTGGATGTGACGGCAAGTTTATTCCTCTAGGCACCTTGAGGACAATGCTGCTTCGATGGAACAAATGGATCGGAAGACTTGAGAAGACCTACCTCTTTGCAAAACCTACCTCAGTAGGACTTGGATTGGTAGTCGGACCATCGCAATTTAGAAATTGGCGTCCAGGCAAATCCCTCCTACCTGAATTTTGGCTGTTCACAGACGCATCAAATCAGGGGTGGGGCGCATACCAGAATTCACTGAAAACATCAGGAATATGGTAATCGGAGGAAAATTTACTGCACATAAACATTCTGGAGTTCAGAGATGTAAAAAATGCAGTGGTGGAGTGGTTGTCAGTCTAGTTAGAATCATGTCGGACAAAACCATGGCAGTGGCTTATACAAGCGAGGAGGAGGAAGACGATCATGTTTGTTGATGCAGGAGGTTGGCAGATCTGTTCTTAATTTGACACGAGTTTGGAGTCAGGCATCAACCCAGACACATCACAGGGAGCCTAAATGTACTAGCAAACAAACCCTCTACGCTACGCTAGATACTATTAACCAAGTAGAAGCTTTATACGGAGGTTTGCAAGATGTTTCTGCACTGGGGAACTCCATTCGTTGGCTGTCTGCAACCAGGGAGAACCGACAACTGCTGAATTTCGTGTCAGCCTTTTCAGATAAGCTGCATGGGAAGGCATAAGCGGTCTTTCCATCCCAATTCATACTCAATTGGGATGGAATGACCGCTTACGCCTTTCCCACCCTTTCAGTCCTTCAACTGTCCTACGCAAGATCAGGGACTTACAACGGAGATTCATCTTCATAGTCCCTCTCTGGCTTCAGCACCTTGGTTTGTAGACTTAATGAAGCTGAAAAGAAGACTCGATACAGTTGGCACTTTGGAGGACCTCCCATCACAACACAGAGGGTGGACCCTACATCAAAACCCTACATCCTGTGTAGCGATGGGTATATCCATGCAGGTTCAGGTCTTCTTCTTTGTAGCCAATGAAGTTCGATAAAAGTGTGTGAGTCTAAGTGGCAACAGAGGTTCAATTGGTGCAGGAAAGAAGGAGCGAATCCCTACAATTTTAAAAAGCCTACTTCAAACCGGTTTGTCCACTAAAGCAATCAAAGGAGATCGTTCAGTCATTAACTCGGTCTTACTATGCCTGCGCAAATAGGAGATTACAGACAGTGTAATCATATCGAAACTTATTCAAGCTTCCGGATTAAGTCGACCTCGATGAAGGAAATTGCAGTGCGGAAGAGGAATTAGTCTGAGGGAAATTATTGAGCTCGTAATTGTCAAGGTAGGGATTGAACAAGTGATAGTATTACTTGCATTAGTGAATGTTGTGTGAAGGAAAAAACTTGGGATTTAATCAGGTTTAATTAAATTAAATTGAAATTAAATTTAACCAAGCTTGATTACTTGCCTAAAACTAGTGAAAGTGGATTAGTAAAAATAAGAATATTTTCCTTGGAAGCGGAGTCGAAATAAAGGCTCAGGAATAATTGGTTGGTAGAAGCGTATTATTCTAGAATTAATTACTTAGTAAAATCTTAAATAATTCTTGTTACTTACGCCCTGCCCTCGGGCAACAGCCTGAATTTAAAATGGAGTAACGAACTGGGCAGATTAAGTTTAATCGTCGGGAGCATAATCTTAAAATAAATTAAGATATGATGTTGTCTATGGCATAGTGAATTTTAAATTACGGGAGAATAGTCTTAATTACTTAAGATCCCAAATTTCATCTCTTGAATTCCTGCAGGTATTGTTTTTTTTTGTAGTTATTGTAAATCCTGAGCCTTCAAAACAGGAAAGAGGGAAAAAAGCCAAACTGCGAAAATCATACACTAGAAATAACGCAGTAAAGTAAGCCACGGTAAAGTACTTGCGTTTCGTCGGAATGACATGACACGGATTCGAACTGTAAACCCAATTCATCCCCAGATCACTGACATAGCGCCTTAATCACTATGGACACTCATCAACTGGCTCCTCCACTGGAGTTGCCATAGCAATACCAGCGTTATGTCAGTGATCTAGGGATGAAGTGGGTTGCCAGTTGAAAACCTTGTCATGCCACTCCAACGAAACGTAAGTGCGTAAAGGTGGTATACTGTACTGCGTTATTTCTAGTGTATAATATTCGCTGTTTGGCTCGTTTTCCTCTTTCCTTTATATAATTTACAGTGACTTGTGTTTATTTATTTAATACTTCAAAACACGACTCAATGGAAACCTAGAACAACGGTTCGTCACTTGCTTGTTGGCTGTCACTATCTTGTTGGTGTTTGCTGCCGCTTCCATCTTCCACAAAATATAGCGTGGCAATTGAGGGAAAAGTCTGTCCTCCTGCCCGTGATTTTTGAAATTTTGCATGAGGTGCAGATGTATGATAAGATCTAGATTTTGGGGTTTGTTTAACATCTCTGTAACGTGTGGCGCAGTGGCAACCCGAGCCACTACACTGTGACTGAGGTTGGCGCTAATGACCTCGTTGTTGAAAACACCCACACTAACATAATGCGAGACCATGTCGTGATGAATCATCGTAATAATGGCATATTACGTTAACATCCATATTTTAATTTCTGAACATTCAGAACACGACCGACCAGGTATATATCTGAAACGAAAAGTGATGCAGTGCATTACTGGGATACCACCAATGGTAAGAAGCCTGATTAGCAGCCTTTTCTTTATTATTATCCACTTAAATTAAACTTAAATTAAATTAAATATAAGCTAGAATTTAAACGTTAGTATTGAGGAAAGTAAAAATACCTCTTCAGTAATATTACATTAACACTTTTTCGATTGTTACCAAATGGGAAAATCAATTGTATCAATCTCGTGTACACCAACCAGAGTTTTGAGCAAATACAGTCGAAGCTGTGAATGACTTAGCCTACCTGCCGAAAATGGCTGTCTTTGACAGTGATAGTCAGGGGTTGTTTGATAACAAGTCGACGTCCTTGTTCTGACTCCTCGCATGTAACACCCAGCGATGCAACATCACATGGCCAATTACTTGTTATTGCTTTTACAAACTTGCACGTCAGTTTACAAGTGACTACAATCTGTCAAAATAAAAACACATAGACAAGCAGCAAATAAATGACTGTAGTGTTCACAAAGAAATCGTTAATTTCGTGTCTGAATATCACGCAAGTAAATACAGCATACATTTATTTGTGCATTCTTGCAGCATCCACTTGATTTGCCGTTTAAAAGTGATTTTAAAATCTATCTGCTTTAAAATGTTAATATTGTAGTTTTTCCCACCGGTGGTCTGAAAGAATGTTCACCCTATGCCTGTACAAACATTACGGCATCCCAGCGCTATTACCATTGAAAGTACGTAGTCAGCTAATACTTCCAATAACTTACTATCAAACAAACAAAAAAATCTCACTTTTAGCATGAGTCCTTAAAAAAGATAATGGTTATCAGTCTGTGTCTGTGTATGTGCTGTCCATCTGTCTGTTGCATTATACTGCCCTAAATCTTCATATTGTAGTTTACCCACTAGTGGTTTGAATGAATGTTGACCCTACGCCTGTACAAACTTTTCGGCACCCCTGCTATTACCAATGAAAGTTCTTAGTGAGCTAATACTTCCAACAACTTACCATCAAACAAACAAAAAATCTCATTTTTAGCACGATTCCTTAAGAAAAGGATCATGGTATCAGTCTGTCTCTGTGTATGTGCTGTCCATCTGTCTGTTGCCTCCCAAAAACAATCAGAAAATTATTGGGCAGAACATCTTATGCAGGGCCAGCTATTATGACATTCATACAAGACCACGAGTTGAAAAAGGCCTAGATTAAAGGGATTAAAGGGATTGGTTTATTACAAATAATAGGCTTTTTTTTTTACGGGTTAGAAACAAAAAATAAATAAACTTGTTTTTCGCATCTGCTATGGGAATATAACAAGCATAAAGCCGGACTGGCTCCAGCAACTAAAAAGCAGAAACTACTGCTTGTATGGGACTCCATTCTACTGAATGCCCTTAGGCAGCCACATGAGAGCAGCTTGATAAGGGATAGTCTGGGTTATTAACGGTGGGGATTTCCAGTTGAGGTCTAAACACGACCGGGCGTAATGTAAGCTCCGGCCAACTAGACCTCGACCTTAGGACTAAGCTTCGGACCAAATTTACTGGTGATTTCAATGCTAGTCTAAGTTGGGGACTTACTAGTACAGTACTAGCTAGACCCCGGCCTTTGGCCTAAAGTAGTACTGGGTGATCTTGGCGATTTTCATGTTGAGGTCTAACTAGATTGGTACTCTGATTGGTACTCTGATTGGTTAATACCCTTCAAGTGACGTCATATCACCTGTAAACAATATCAACACGTTTGGCTTCTCCAAGATATGTCGAGATTCGTGTATCAAATTGTTTTCAAGGAAATTTCGGAGATTTTTCTTTTTCGGTTTTCAGGATAGCAGTTTTCGTAAAAACTTAATTGTGACTGAATTAGTTTTCAAAAAAATATTTTATTCCCAAATTTATCAGATTCCAGTTTAAAATTACATAAACAGGCCCGTAGCTAGCCATTGACGATTGGGGGTTGGGTTAAGGATATATTTTGGATGTCTAGGCTATATAATGAATGCCAATGAACTGCTGTGTGCAATCATGGCAGTAATGGAGAAATATTTTTCAAAAGGACTGTCAAGAGCTGAAAAATAGTGAAATCTTTGGTCAGTTTTATCCTAAACGACATAGAGGGTATTACTGCAAAAAACTTGCACATTTTAAAGCAACAACATGTTCCAGTTTTTCAAAAATGAAAATATTATGTGAAAAAATGGTGAAACCTTTCATTCAGTTTTGTTCAAAACAATTTAAGGAATTATTGGAGAAAAGCTTTTAAATATAATATGAAATCGACATGCTCCATTTTAATTTTTTTTCTCCCTTGATTCAGGGATGTTAGGTAAATGTTTCCCTCATTAAGTGTCCTTTGGGTCGCTTTTGTCCTTTAATTTTGGATCTTATGGACTCTTATTGTCAATTGTACCTTCGATTTTGTTTGGGAATTTAAAAAAAATTTGTTGTATAAAAAATGGAATTGTTTCTGCATTAATACAAAAGGATCTTCAAACCGTAGTAGCAATAGGTTAACAGAAAAAGGACTACAGCAAATCAAACAGCCAACTCAATTTTCAACTTTTTAATTTTGCCAGCTATACCTGATTTTCATGAAGTACGGATTTAGTTCACGTACTGTTTTAACTAAAACAATGGCAGAATGAGCTAGCAGACGACTAGTAAATGAAATTTGTGACATTTCACGACGTCAGACAAACTTGACAGAGAAAACTTGGCAGAAATCGTTTATGCAGTTTTGTTAACGTTTCTGCCTTACTTAAGAAAGTGTTTAATCCTGGAAGTTATGTTGTGTTGGAATATTAATATATCAGTAACTCCCCCCCCCCCTCCGAAATGCCAGTTAGGAGTTACTCCTTACAGGACCGCCTTCTGGGCACTATTTAACAAAGAAAGGCTACGTGAATTAAAATAGCCAACTCAGTTTTTAGTTTTGCCAACTGTGTGTGATTTTAGCGAAGTTAATTCTTATCATGAGTCTATGACAATAGACGGAACTTTTCATGTACTCATGTTCTTATCAAGACTTTTAACTTAGCGGAGATACAGTTTAAAGCATATTTTATTTTCTACATTATCTATGATATTTTTAAGCCACGGTGGTGATGGGCTAACAAGCAAACAAAACGGCTCTTATCCCGCTAGGCACAGCCTAGCTCTGAGTTCGCATACTAGTCTGGTAGCAGGGCCAAAAACCTGGAAGTAAGGTCCGCCCAATGTCTTATGGTGTTTTGTGTTTCTTCAAGACATACTTAATGAAATTCTGCAGGATGCCACTTTGTCACCCTTGAGCAAATTTAAATATTCAAGATGGCGGCCAAGATGGCTGAAAAATCATATATCGGCCATATCTTTGCATTAGAACAGACAGGATAATCATTTTGGTGTCTAATACTATATTTAAGGGTCAGGAAATACTAATAACGGATTGACTTGTTGATAAAATATAGAGTCTGGTATCACAGTCACGTTCGATTTTTTGCTCATTTTCAACTGCTATTCTGACGTTTCTAATTTAGGTGAACGACTCCAATTCGATTCATTCGAAGGAAGACATTCCCAGGGACGTTTTTAGGGGAGGGGGGGGGGGGTCGGGGGGGGGGCGGCCACAATGTTTGGCCAGTTGGCAAATCAGTCAGAAAAATTGCATAATTTTTTAGCTAGATGGAAAATCGTGTCGCTAAATTTCTGGTTTACAACCCTCCAACTTTAATCTTCCTGACGTCTCTGGACATTCCGACCTTTCGAGTGAACCTAATTGAAGTCATCCGCATAAATTACAAACGTCAGAAAAGCAGTTGAAAGTAGAGAAATCGAACAGTGACTGTGATACCAGCCCCTAGTAAAAAGGGCGTAGCTCGGTCCCTAACAATGACAAACCAATTTATTTACCCTTGATGCAAAGAAGACAGTCCCACCTTTCGAATGAATACAATTGGGGTCTTCCACCTAAATTAGAAACGGCAGAATAGCAGTTGAAAGTTGAAAATGAGCGAAAAATGGAACGGTGACTGTGATACCAGCCCCTAAAAAAACAGAAGTGTTACGAAAGCTAATAGAAAAAAAAAGCATCTGAAACGTTACTTTCAAACTGACCGAAGGATGATAATGATTAACCAGTATTCATGGAAACGAGACTTGGCAGTGAAGTTTTAGCCGAGCTTGGCAACTCGACAATTTGAATTTCCCCCCTCCCCATCCCAGGGGTTGCTATGGCCCCGGTACGAATTAATTATGTTTAAAATATGTTAATACTTCGAAACCCTAAACCAATTCACATTTACGAACTGAAAATTATGTATCCCTATTGGAGAAAGGGGAAATTATCATCTCCCACTGACCTGACGACAACCTTAACCAGAGGGACACTTGAGTTGATCTGGTGGGGAATGTACCCCTGAAATCACACTTCATACCAACACTCACGTCGTGCAGTGAAGCATTGCTTTCGAAAGACGTGCTTAAACTTCAACTTAGACCATGGTGTGCCTGAGTCTAAATTTTATCCTTAGTCCCAGACCTAATATGCTCATTAACCCGAGGATTATCGCTAAACCTGATTGGAAATCACCAATGTTTTCGGCTTGGGACTAACTGCTCCGTATTAAGTTAGGCTGCAGCTTAAGGGCTCTGCATTCCTTAGCCGTCAACTTAGTTCGCATTGGAAGTTGCAGGATATTCGTGATACCATACTTACGCCCGAGATTAACTGTAGACTTCAACTGGAAATCCCCACCGTTAGTCACTTGAAATCCGTAGGCTGTTAAGTGATAACTCACCATCAGCCATCCTAAAATCATACGTTTAAAGGTGGGGATATCCAGTTGAGGTCTAAACTAGCCCCGGATTAGCTTAGCCCTGGGTCTAGCTAACCCTCGACCTGGGAGTTAGTGGAGTGGAGAAAAAGTTGGTGATATCCATGTTGGACTAAGTTGGGGTTTTCTTAGCTCTTTACTCCTTAGACCTCGACCTTCAGGCTAAATCAGCCCTCTATATACCTTTGTTAAAATGTTGTTAAAGCTCAGGAATAACGCTAATCCTGGATGGATATCACCGTCTTTTACATCTCGGTGCTAACTGCTCAGTATTAAGTTAGTCCTCGACCTAAAGACTAAATTTTGCTTAGCCCTCAACTTACTTCGTGATAGATATCACCATTTTCCTTTATTACCGAGCTCAACCCAAGGATTGAGTTTAACCCACAACTGGATATCCCCACCGTTAGAGTTAAGGCCTTCAAGGAACTAAAGTTTAATACCAAAAAAAAAAAAAAAAACAGGTGAATAAAAAAGGTTACGAATAAAGGGTTGTGACTGAATCCAGAAATCCAAGAGTGTCACTCTTTACAACCTTCACCAAGGCAAACGTAGCGCAAAAGGTGAACCTGAACTATAACAGTGGGGATATCCAGTTGAGGGTTAACGTTAATCTTTTGGCTAAACTCGGTAATAAGGAAAAATGGTGATATCCATCACGAAATAAGTTGACGGCTAAGCAATATTTCGCCTGAAGGTCGAGGACTAACTTAGCACTCAGCAGTTAGTCCCGAGCCGTAAAAAGCGGTGATATCCATCTAGAATTAGCGTTATTCCCGAGTTTTAACAACACATTAACAGGGCTAATTTAGCCTGAAGGTCGAGGTCTAAGGAGTAAAGAGCTAACAAAACCCCAACTTAGTCCAACATGGATATCATCAACTTTTTTTATCCAGTCTACTAACTCCTAGATCGAGGTTTAGTTAGATCCAGGGTTAAGCTAGTCCGGGGTTAGTTTAGACCTCAATTGGATATCCCCAACGTAAGTGCCTAAAGCTTTCTACAACCAAAAATCACTATTTGTTCATAAGAAATGTCTTTATTTACTTTAAAAGGAGTTGCAAACTGTCGCCCTCTTGGCCCACATCTAGACCTTGACCAGTCACCTATGCTTTTCTTGACTTCACAGGCCCTCACAAAACTCTCGTAACTTTTGCGTATTGATTTAGTTTCCTCCGTTATCTCCCAGACGTTATGTACTGGTGGTCATAGATTGACTCAACTTTGAAAGCAATGTTTTCGAAAAATTTACTTCATCAAAGTCATTGTTGAATTTGCTCTTATATATAGTGATGTATTGTCGTAAGACAGTTTCATTGAAACTACAGGTTGAAATAGCAGAAGGGGCTCCGAACTGCCGTAACTCCACTTCTGAATAAGAACACCTGGCTAGACGTGGATGCCAAATTAAACTACGGATTTACTAATTAGTCTATGATTTTATTACCTGTACTTGTTCGTGAACTTGCACAATCACATGCCCCCTAACTTCTTCGGCTGGTTTGCCAAGAATAAAGTGCTTGACGTGGAATGGTGACGAAACAGAGCTGCTAAGCTTTATTGCCATGTTGCATGTATTTGTTGCAGTGAAGGATCTTTCTCTCACAATTGCATTTACCTATTAAAGAAAAACCCAGATTCTGTATTTAAAACGTACAATGACACCAGCAGTCAATATTCTGCTTCTCACTGCGCCAGTGAAGGTCTAACGAAGACATAAAATGTGTGTTGTTCTCCAAAGAACTAATATTAGCAAACTTGCCGTTAGCCAAGGCATGTATGCTGCTGAAGTTTGCACTTTGGTTTACTTATAGACATTCATTACATGAAATACTTAAAATGATGTCGCATTGTCATAGTCAATCACGAAAAAGCAGCACGTGACAAGTGATGGCGATCCCCCCCCCCCCAGCCAGTCTTTTGAATCCCCCCCCAAAAAAATACATCAACATGTAGTGAACTTAAATTTTTTTGTAAAACGTTTTCACTTGAAAGTACATAGAAACTTTGTGAGAAAAGCGCACATCTGTATTTATCTATGTATTTTTTACTTGAGTTGCTATTAAAGGTGCGGGAGGCTTCCGGGTATGGCCACGTTCCATGCGGTGGACTTTTCTGTTTGTCACATAATTACACACGAGATCAGATCTCTTGCCAAAACTTAAAGCGACAGGACTGAAATAAAGACATGTATGAACCAACGCTTGACGAATCCCACTAAAGGGTCGCACTAAGAAGTCGTTATGGAACATGGGATACTGTCGACAAAGTGCAAACGAATTAGACGCTGTACACGCTATACACTCAACATTGCAGGGGCCCAAAAAGGAGCAACTAATCCACATGCTACAAAGCACTACGAACGACGCATCGTATTCCTGCATAATTCCTCATTCTAAATAACTTCTAAAGGATCGTTTAATCTAAATAACTTAAAAACGAATTAACAGTCAGAACTACTGAACATGTCGGTCAGTGACTTGGCGTCACGTGAACAAAGAATTCAAATGAGCCAGCCCAGCTATGAAACTTATTCATGTTCGTCTTTGATTTCAGAAATAAGATGAAAACGTTGTCTTACCTGTAATGTTCCCAACCACCCGTGCCGTTTTTCTCATTGGCGACAACCTTTTTAATTGCCAAGCCGTTCTTGCACGTATAAACACCTTTTTTCCCAACAATGTTCATCACATTTGACAGCACGTCTACTTCCACACAAGATTTCCAAGCTTATTAAGCTATGCTGAGTTTCTGGAATTTCAGCATACTGCCACGTCACAGGAGCAGCTTAAGGAAGAGCCTGGGAGTATCCATAATAATATTATCCCATCTCTCGTTCTAGGTCGCAACCCCATGCAACCAATTGTGGAACGACTGGTCGTAACTATTTTAATCCACGTTATAATACACTGTATATGTTTTAACCTTATAAATAGGGGTGAAAAATAGCACTCGGTGGCAACTTCGTGCGCAGCAGCGTCAATCAGCCTAGAAACAGGGAAGTTGATGGCTTCTTTGAGCTAAAGCCAGCTGGGGTAGAAATCATGT
>JAHWFP010044877.1:2780-17775 GCA_023313725.1 Lithobius niger | reverse complement strand
GGGTAGAAATCATGTGCTTCACCACCGAGCTCAACGCTCGTTAGCGGCTTGCTGGAAGATTGACATCCTTTAGCACTGCTTTGGTAATATACGATTTTGGCGATGGTGTATCAACTGACCTGGAGCCAGGAAAAGAAACCCACAGCTTCTTCGGCAGATGACCTTGTGACAAGGGATGGAATATGAAGAGATAGGTACAGCATGGACACTCCCACGACTGACGGATGTGTATGCAATTATTAGCTCTAGCTCACACTCACTCACTCACAGGCAACGAAACACGTTGGCTGGATAATGAAACTGAACCCAATAACGCACTTCCTTTTCAGTAAGTGTGCTGTGCTACACCCCAACGCGTTTTAGAATGAACATTGTCTATTATGAACTTAACAGCAAACAAAATGAAAACGAAAAAACCGTGTTATGGTTTAACTTAAAATAATAGCTTTGAGTTAAATTTTAACAAAGTTTATACTCCAGCACTTTATTTGTACTGTTTGTAACGTATTTGTGTTTTGACGAGGGAATGACAACTATTTCTATTTTAATTACTACTGCTAGAAAGGCTAATCTCCCCCTCCCCCACGCAAAAATATCTTCATAACGACTTCATCATGAAAATATGAGAATGGCACCACTGCATGCGACCATTATTACCTACTATAGCATTACTAGTATTAAAGGATGCAGCAATCGGTCAAAATTGCAAGTTAGAAATAACATAAGAGAAGGGTACTAAGGAATTGGAATTGGATGTCAACCAACACTATAAAGAACACTGAGTAAAAAGTTAATAAAGTAGTTAGTGAAGAGAATAGCTTTCGTTAGCCCCAAGGGCCCACCTCAAAATAAACACCAACGGACAGTTTTGTCTAGCCGTTTTTTTTTAATGTAACCATTGGTCGCAGACAACAGTTTCTAGCAGCCTGTTCCAGTCATTCACCCACACGATGGATTAAAAAAGAACTGGTGCATATCAGACGAACTATAGTTGCTTGAAAATAGTTGGCTATAACCTCTTCTCTGGTTTTTATACACACAATGTTACACAAACTATAGAATGTTGCAAGCTTAGATCGTCTCTTATGTACTTTCTCCGTTCAAGAGTAGGCAAGCACAGTATGGTTAGTTCTCTAAGAAAAAAAGCTGCCATAATGTGCTGGTGCCATCTTTATTGCTCTTTACTACACCCTTCCATGCAAGCAAATACCTTTTGCCAGGTCAAGGAACAGAGCTCATTTCAATAGCCAAAACTAGGCCTGAAAGGTTTTGAACACAATGTGGATGCTTACTGTAAGATGGAAGTATATGTAACTTGCTGCATTGTGTTAGTGCTAGACCGAACTACGTTATTTGTAGTGTATAATTTTCGCTAATGGCTAATTTCCAATTTTCCTTAATAAAAGTATATGTACTTTTAATATGCCATTCATATGGTAGCCTTTTCTGCACCATGCGTAGATCATTCTAGTAGTAGTATTCTAGATTTACACATTGAAAGGCTTTACATCAAAAGAGGAAGAATTCCGAGAAAGGACTTGTGAACTTCGATAGAGAATTGAGGATATGTAACACAATGTTAAAAAAGTATTTGTGACAGTCCATTCAAAAGAAGTTCACGGTAGGAAAGTCCATAATTACCACTGGCAGTGAAGAAATCATTAGCTTCAAGAAATGGTCAGCATGCTGACAAGTGCAAGCAGAGCACAGCAGGTTAAACTGAGATCAATATTAATGCCAACATTGTCAGTAGCAATAATAATAACGTTATGTGTAGAGAAAAATCAAAAGACAGAAGAGAAGTCAACGTGGTTGTTTTGGTCCCAATGCCATTTCAGAGAAGAAACGCATATCACTTAACCTCATCTAAAGAGGACTAACTTACGGGTCAAAATAAATCCTTCCTTTCCAGAGATGTCCTGCATGAAAAGCAAAGCAGAGAAAATGATGCAGAGACCAATCCAGTAATCATAATAAAGTAATAGAACGACGATTTTGTTCATTGTAGGAGAAACTTGAATTAAAAAAAAAAAAAGGAACTGGACATTTTGAAAGCACATGGATGCTCATGACGTTTGTTTGGGAGAGGATCCTATTTGGCTAATGTGAGGAATCGTTTAGTGTGATATATCCACTTTGAGGTTTGCTTGATAAAATGCACACTTGCACAAATTAGGAGCTAATAGTGTGAATCAGTCGAATACGCAGTAGTTGAAAATAAATAGTTATACCGTAAATCCCCTATTAACAACCCTGGCAAAGCTACGGCTCACCCACATATGCGGGTCTGAAATCGTGAAATTGCCTAGTTACAGCCCCCCACCCCCCAGCATTTTAGATCGTAAATTTTCTGCTACAAATTGACCAAAAGCTACAAACATAAAGCAAACTAAATAAACTAACAACTGAACAATTGAGCATATAAAGGCATTGTGTTAATGCTAGACCAAACCCATGTCACGTACGTAAATGATCGCATAAACGCCGAATTTTTTGCGATGGAGTTAAATACCTAAATTTAAATGCCTAAATACCCTCCCTCGACGGACGTAAGTTTCGGATTATAACTTCGTATAATTTATATCGAATTTATAAATATTTCAAATTATTATTTTTTTATTTATTTATTTTAATCGAATTTATTTATTTTTATCGAACTAATTTTAACAGCTCATGTACGTTTACTAGGAGATTCACGGTATATAGTCTAGTGTACAACTACTCAATGACATATGTGTGTGGACGATGCAACTCCCATTGCCAAGTAGAGTGGTGGCAATATTTCAGCAGTAGTCTGCTCAAGTGCTGCCTACACTATCCTTGTCAATGAAAGTTGCATCGTCCACAACGCATGTCATTGAATAGTTGTACACTAGTTTGCATAAAACTATTTATTTTCAACTACTATATATGCTCAATTCAAATAAGACATGACAGAACCAGCTAGTCATGTATGTAGGGCTGCAACAAAAACCACACACAGTATGGGGCAAATTGTAATAGTCAAACCAATTACGTGTATCCTTAGGTAGAACCCACTCAAAAATATTTTGTAAAAGTAGGGTTAACAGAAAAGCAACCTTACTTTTTTGAAAAGAAATTCTCCTGCTTCCATTTCAAAATGAAGGACTTTTTTTTCCCCTCGAAAGTACAAATGAAGTCTAAAATAAAATACACAAAAGGCGTAGTACAGTAATTCAGTACCAAAACTGTAATTCAGTTGAACTTTTAAGAAAATCTGTTTTAATCAACTTACTTTGGCTTGGAAGGTACTGCATTAAAATTTACTTTTAACTCCTGCACTAAATGTCTCTGGTAGCGAAGAACTTTGCCTGGATCACACAATACCTAAAAGGATTAAAGACAGAAAGCCGAAGGCTGAACAAGAGTTAAATAAATACAGAAGCAAACCTATTTACGTTGACTTTTGGACTTATATGTCAGACTGCTTGAGCGGGAAATCGAACCTCAGTATGGCCTCAGTATGGCTCAGTAGTAGGACCTCGGCCTTTGGTATCAAAGGTCGTGGGTTAGATTTCCCACTCAGGCAGTCCGACATATAAATCCAAAAGGCAACGTAAATAGGTTTGTATCTGTATTTATTTACACCTAAAAGGAATAAGCAAATATTAAAATAAACCAGTGTCACAAACTATCACAAAACAATATTAAGTGCTTAATATAAAAATCTTGTAGAACATCAATACACCGTGAAAAAATTACTACTCTAAACAATAAACTGGCATGTTTATTTGTTTCCAGATTTGACCTACAGCATTTAACCGTTACGATTTCGACTAAAGCGCTTTTAACAAATTACTACCACAAGTTATTTTGACATTACTCTTTCATATGAATATTGATTTATTAGATCAATGGCCGTTAGTATAATACGACAGATGAAGGTGATTGAACACTAAAGTACTAATTCAATAGCTTCTTTCCTTCATTAAAATTATTTGAATACTTTGAAACTTTGCATATCATCACGATAGGAACTTTAGCTTTACATCCCGGTGACAAATATTCCTAACCTCGTCTGAAACATCCTCATACGCGACCCACTATTGTTGTTGGGTATCTGGGACTCGAATGTTATTGGAAAACATTGATTTTTTTTTCTTCATTGAGTTTTTTCTTCATGTCACGGGTGTGTCTTTTCGTAGTTTCATATTTTTAGCACCATTTTAAGGGTGTTAAAAAAAGTTATGAATAGTGATTTTCCGAACTACAACACAGGCTGAAAATACCACACAGAACTGTAACAAAAAAGTCTGCCTTGTTGGTCGTGCAGTTACACCCAAACCCATAAACCAATTCGAATGAATTTTAGTAGGTATTAGGACAGGTGACGTATATACATCGGTATATATACACGGTTATATACCGACTGAAACAAATCCAAAATGACCACCCATAAACTGGTTTTTGCGTTGTAACCTCTAATCCATTCATCAGACTTAACTCAAGCTGTTTATGGATAATAATAATAAAAGTTACCTTTTTATCAAAACAGTTCGTATCAAGTTTTGTGAAAATTCAAGATAGTGACCCAAAATGGTGTCCAAAAAAAGTGCTTTTGCCTTTGAGTTTTAAACAGTTCATCAGACTGAATAAAAGCCAGTTGTCCCTACTGACAAAGATTATGCGGCTGTTGGTTAAGAGAACAGAACTCGACCTGCAAATACCAGCACAACTGCAAAATCGGTATAAATTATTGCTGCACAAGACCTTCTTAGGCCTACCGTAAAGTGCGTAAGTGTATTACCACCAAGTTACCCAGAATGCATTTATCCAAAGCAGATCGTTAAATTCAAGGTTGAATTCCCTGCTATTCCTTATGTTTTTGCACAAGTCAAATTACATAAGGTATGTAATCCTCTCTGCCATGCTACTGTGTTGCGCAACAGCATTAACAGCAAATCAATGCATTTATCAAACCCATTTTTAAAGAATGTTGTTAAACCCAGTTTTACCTTTAGGAATGCAGGCGATTGTGTGGCTGAATTATCCCAAATCGCATGTATGTCACTATCTAAAAGGTCTTGTACATCTTATTTATCTCAAATTTCGCTATTGCGTTTATTTCGAATTTCGTTAATCTAAATATATTTAAATATGTTAAATAAATTTGCCTCAAGTATATGTCCATCTATTTTTATTCCATTTAGGTTAAACAGAAATTTATGCATTTATTGTTTATTACAGGTATAAAGTATTATTCCAATGATTGGGTAACGACTCCAAATAAATACAATAGAACATACTGTGGATACAAAAAAAAACCTAATTTCTTCTAAAAATGAATGTGTTATAGAAGAAATAAAACCATCAATACAAGTGACCAAAAAACTCCAAAATACCAGTATTACCTGGTTAATTTTGGTTTCTATTGCCTGTTGAAAATATGCATTACCTTTTTTAAAGCATTCTCTTTCTCAAAATGCTGTTCAATCTAGAGAAATTAAATCGAAGATGTCCTTCCGGCAGCCTCCTTCATATAAACGCCGAAGCGGAGCGGTATGCTCACCTTTTCGGACCTCTATTGTGCCCAAATTGCGACAAGAGGGGAGGAGGGCGGGACCAAGGTAATTTATATTTTGAACAGGCAATAGAAACGAAAAACAACCAGGTAATACTGGTATTTTGGAGTTAATAGTTGCCTTGAAAATATCCATTACCTTTTTTATAGAAATCCCATAGACTTTGTCAAGGCTGCGGGTGCCATTTGACTCAAGTCCCCACAGGTAGCGACCAGTTCCCTTCACAGTAAAGTTAGTGTGTAAAAGGGGTCAAAGTATACGTCGGGCAGCAACAAATGCCTTGATACGGTAAAGTCCCTCAGCTTGATGGGACATATCCCAGAGATAGTGAAGACTGTGGGATGTCTCCAAGACTATTATGCAGCTGATAGACATTCCTCGTCAAAAATGATCAAGCAAATGATCAGAGTAGTATGTATTTTCGTAAAACTTCAGTTAATAAACTAACGAAATCCATAAAGCACTCCAACAGTCTACCACCCTAGAGCTACATACGCCTCTAGTTCAGATTGTCAGGTACTTCCCCATACAACTCTTTATCTATGTGCCAAAATATAAATTTACCAACTTTCCCTAACGAGCTGTAAGAAATAACGTAGCAGCCGTGTCATTAGCTAGTCGTAGCTAGCAGCCAATAACACAAATCAAGGTTATTGGGTCACTTTTTCTCTATAAAGGACACGTTTCCACACTTTAATGTTGGGGTCTTCTTCGTTACTGGACCCAAGACGCCTGATTCCAACGATTTGCAAAGATTTCTACCGCATGGGGAATTTACATCAGTAGGCTGAAATCAGGTATAAACTCGGTACAGTTAAAAGACAGCCTGCTAGTAAGCCGCCTTTTTACATCAGACAACAATTAAGCTCTGACAAAAATTAAACATCCACTTTACGGCGACATACTAGCGTGTGTCAAGATACTGCTGCTTCACATTAAAAAAAATAATTTAAGTACTTCCAGTTTTGATCTAACACTTAAAATTGAGTACTTATCTGATCTAATGGTTCTACACTGGTCTAGCTTTTTTTCTAGTTAAATAGACCAATTAAAAAAACACCTAGTTAGCCCCCCTATTGTTGACAAATTAATTTAATGTACTTCTGGTTTTGATTTAAGGCTGAAAACGTTATTTTATCTGATCTAACGATGCTAAGTGGAACCTAATCTTTTTTTTCACATTTTAAGCACTTTGTTAAAAAATGCCGATTTGCCCCCCCCCCCCCCTTCAATAAATTTGTTATTTTGCCCTTATCGTACTTGATCTAATCTGATCTAACGATGATCAAAAGAATGAGCTAAAAAATAGAAAAAATTATAATGTGGAGGGGGAGGGGGCTAACTAGTAAGTGGTCTCTATAGCCCCCAACAAAGATCAAAGTTGGTAATTACTGTAGAGTAGGAGGGGTAAGTAAGAAGACCCCACAAATTATCACTTCTAACAAAAATACAACTTTGAAGTTGCCTGGGAGGGTGCAAATAAGGGTGGGTGGGTGCTAAGTGTCTAATGTACAGAGCGCCACTGCCAAACCAATTGCCTAACTGTCAAACTTACAAGAATTTTCATTTAAGTTTGAATATCAGTATTTCCACAAAACTGCTAGTCAACAAAAGCTTTACCAAAGGTTTGACCATAATAATCGGTCACCGGTCCACCGGCTTTCTTTTTTTTAGAATTTAACTCATATCGGGTTTATTTGAAACAATTTTTAGGAAGAGCGATTAATGCCGTACCTATACGAATGGCAAAAGATCGCTGTTGGCACATATAATGCAGTCTGTGGACAAACGGGAAGGGATGATAAATGGGGGAGTAGGCAAAAGGGTTTTATCGAGGGGGAAATGTTTTCTCACCGCTTGGGCGAGATCGCCTGCGGGGCGTATGGAGGGAGTTGGGCGGGATCATACCAAAGCAAATTAGGACCGACACAGAAATGCCTTACCGCGAAATACACTTACACTATATAGGCCTGTGAGTGAAATAATTTTTCGCGAAAGTCAAGACCGTGAATTGACGACAAATGACCAGGTGCGAATATGAACTGGCGCGAATATGATCTAGCGTGAATATGACTAACTCGAAATGCCTATGCGCGAATTCTTCGCGCACTTTCATTTTACGGTTGTGTTTTTTCGCGTTAGGTACGGTGACCCCATTTACTTAACTTCGTCTGTTCTAACTAGATTTCTCTCGCTAAAGTGAACAATTTTCACACAATGCCTACAAGCCAAGCTTTCTTTCATGGATAGTCCAAGGTATAGTCAGTAACAAATTATTGATGGTTTATTATACTAGTCTACCGTTTGCTTTGCTCACTCCATTGGCGTCGATCCATGCTTCTTGTAATTGCTCTGATTCCAAGTAGCATTACAAAATCATGTACTGAGTATTTCGACGCAAGCTAATTTTAAGTGTATTTCACTTTAATTGACCCATATCTTAATTACTGCACCCTAGTGTGGTTGAACACTGGGAAACTAAATAAATTTCCTTTACTCAATTAGCTCCAAAAAAGATCTATTCTGCACCAACCCTCCAGGCAACATTCCCTGCTACTTTTCAAACAACCTAAGATCCTACCAATTCATGATTTTGTATCGTATAGGGTTAGCCTATACACCTTTCAAAACCTGAGTACCAATCCTAATTTTTTCAAGCGAAAATCCAATATCTTCAAACTCACTTCACTTGAAGCTCATCTCATCTTCATCAGGATTTTCATCGAACAGTCAAGTGCCCGATCCTTAATGGGACAAACCCCTCACTTCCCTGATGATTTAAAGAATTCAAACATTACTTTCATTTCTTTCAAGAAAAAGCTTCGGGATTACTTTCTTTCCAAAGCATCCATCGATATTGCCTAATTTAGTTCACTTCTCTTTCTCTCCTGCTCGCTTGTCATGTTTTGTCACTGCCGTCCTGTTTCGTTCTTGTCCTTGTCTTCCTGTTTTCACCTTTTATTTTGTGTTTACACTTGTCTCTCACTACGTCATTTACTCATGCCTTTAAGGGTATTTTTGTATTTATATATATATTTTCTCTAAACTTACTGTACAGTGTGATTTGTAAATACCCACTTGCTAAGTTTTTATTTTATTTTGTAAGCAAATTGTACATACGTTTGTCACTGTGAACTTGAATGCTGTTTTAATGCAGTACACATGTTGGGTTTGAAAAGAATACAATGTCTTAAGCAATGTCTTCTCGTCGTTTGTATCTCACCAATGTGAAATAAATACCCATCTCTCTATATCGCTTTCTGCAATTATAGCTCACAGTTCGTAGATCACATTCCTAAGCACGTCTGCATTTCTTGACTAGTCATGACGTCACGTAAAGTTTGCACGAACAAACTATGATGTCATGAAGGTCAAAAAACTTTGACGTTATTTTTGCAGTTTTTTCGCGTATTTGACGGTCATAAAATCCAAGTTACATCGAAAAGAGGAGTAGAGGTACATGTACAAACACACACACGCACATCATATGATTTTAATGATATTAGATTAGGTATTATTTACAAATTCATTGGAAAAAGATAAAAGTTCTAAGTGACCCCCCCACCATCGAATGGCTGTTCAGGCACTACTGCCAGTCCACCCTTGGGCTTGGTTTATCCCACCAATGCATGTTATCGGTGGGATTATTACTAAAACGTAATAATAATGCCACAGAAAACAAACAAAACAGATATTTCTGTTTCCTTTTAAGTAAATAACTTCTTATGCAATGCAGCAACTTCTAGAAGTGGAATATATACGAGATGGAACGTCATCTAAATGCATTTATTTTCTCCTCGAAATCGGTTATAATAGCAATGTATTTCGTAAATTGTTAACTGTTACCATAAAGACATTACCTTACCTGTGAGGCTTACAAAAACATAAACATACGGTGCAACGAGATATCTTTAAAAATACCACACGTGAACCAACCTCGTCATTGAGTGAGACCGTTCCCCGAAGAAAACCCTGAAGCATCGTGGAGTCAAAGCAGCGCATTACATTGTCAACTTCAGTTGATGGTGGCTTAAAACGCAATCTCATTGGAGTCTGGGAACGTGCCTTCACCCACTACAATGAAAATTTGAAGAAAAAAATGAAATAAAATGGTGGGTTCATCGATCCATTTTTTCTTCCAAAAATAATGTGCAGGTGGCCTGCAACAAAATCAAAGTACATAAAAACAAACCATAAGATAAATCTTGGCACTTCATTAAAATCAAAATGATTGTATTGAATTTAATGCCCTGTAAAATAGTATTTATATATATCTAGACATACGCTATGTTTCGCGTCAAGTTAGGGTACAAACATTATATCATTCCAATTGTCAATGTTGTAAACCATCGTAGCGCGACGCCATAGCGGAAGTGTCCAATACCCTGAAGCATAGTTGAGCACATTTCAGGTACTTGGGGAAAAACAATAATGCGGCACAAAAGCTTAAACTGTGGTAAAATAGAGAGCAATGACCCACCGGACGAAAATGAACTTGTGTAGGAATGTCAGCTAAGTGGCTTTCGATGCAAATTGTGACCCTCAATAACGTTGCAAATGTGTTACTAGTCTCTAGTTTTTCTTTTAGTTTCTTCTAGTCCGCTCATCCCCATGTAAATTCCGATAGGGTGATTATTCACCAATACCGAGGTGGCGGGAAGGCTTCCCGCCTTCCCGCAGTATAAACCTGCATAGGCCTACCTTTCATGGTTTATAACCTAGGGAGTAAGGGAACAGCGTGGGATGGCGTGTAAGTACGAAAGTATTGTTATAACCATTGTTAGTATTGTCGTCATCGTCTTTGATTGGATGGTCAAAGTTCGGACAATGACAACGTTGTATCCTGACGTCGTATTTAGACATACGCCAGTGTGTCCTCACAAATCTAAACAACGTTGGCAAAGAAATTCACGAAAAACAAACAATATAAAAATAAAGCCAAAAACTGGTATAAAGAGAGGCCACCAAATTGAGAATCCGTCGGGCTCACAAAGGAGTGATATGAAGTAAATTTTAAAAAATTAAAAAAATTACGACAAAACCAAAAACTAACAAAGAGGCGACTAAGTTGAGAATGGTTTGGCCTCTCAAAGAAGTCATATGAAATTAAAATATTAGAAAAATTACCACTTAAGCTACTGTTGATATCACTTCTTTGAAGTGCCAAACCATTCGGAACTTGGCAGTCCTTTTTACCAGTTTTGGTTTTTGATATGATAATCTTCTTCTTACATTATAAACCAAAGTCTCATAGCAGAAATGAAGACAAACCCCGAAAAAGGGGAACCACTACAATGAAAACTAGAGAGTGTGTCAATTATTCTTTCACTAGAAGTTAAAACGGGAAAGTTGTTGCCATGAAAAGAAGTTGAAATTGGCATATTGTTGCCTCGACTGACAATTCGTTTTGCGCGGCCTTCTCAGAGGCAAGTCTCTAATGACGTCATGCACGAAGAACAGTTACTTTTCACACTGTACGGATTGCTTAAGCCAAAACGATAAACTGGGAGTGGTGAGGAGGGCCTGAAGAGCAAATGCCTGTGCGGAGCAGTGCGCCTGTTAGCCCTGCTCTTCAGAAGAAGAAAAAAGATGGTGAGGGGTGGGGGCAATACGTCTGTTACCATTAAAGGGGAATTCCAGTGGTTTATAATTACGAAATAAGCCCCTAGGGCATCGTACACAGACATTAGACACACAAAAAACGGCAAACGTAGGTTTAGTATGTCCAAATATGAATTTTCTAAAAGCTGTTTGTTTTGATTCGAAGAGCAGCGCCATTTTTATTGCATTTTAAATCCAGTTGTTGACGGTAGGAATCGGGAACTACAGCGAAACTTACGGAAGCAGTAAACAGCAACTTAGCCAGAGCGCATGCGCCACGACCGGTAGCGAGGCTACGCGAGAACCACCACTTCCACTTTCCGTTCATTCGGTTTCGGTTTTCGCTAAAATTAAACAAACAAATGTGATGCTGTGTACCACAATGTGGCAATTATTCAAAAAGGATAAACGAATCTACGTCGTTTTATGTACTACCTAGTAATACTAAAAAAAACCTCCGAATGTAGAAGTAGCCAATTTAGGATTGAATGACGCAGAAAAGGAGTAAACGTGTTCGGCACATTTTGCGGAGATTATAACGATGGAGTTGTGAGAAGAACGTTACAAACCAATGCTGTCCCCGAACCACACAAGGTTAGATTAGTTAAGTTAAATATTATTTATAGTTTTGCTTAAAAGAAAGCTTAAGATCTCACACAGAAATGAATATGCCCTCCCCCCCTCCCCCATGGCGTTTTTTCTGATCGTTGAATAATAGAAACATTGCGTTTTAACCACGCTAAAACTTCTTAATTGGTTATTAAACTAAAAAAAATGTACAATAAGAAAGTGACTACTCTGTTAGTGCTAGTACGACATTAAGCTGTACTTGCGTTCACAGTAACATGGTTTTTCGATCAGCAGCCGATACGGCGATACCCAAAGGACGCTGATCGAAAAACCGTAACAGCCGTAACGCCTAGAATACTGAGTTTAGTAACGCACAGTTGAGTTATTCATCTCAGGTTTAGCATCCCCGCGCAAGCTTTTTTTTCAGTCTCCGCAAATAAATGTTATAAAAGATAATAAGTGATAAAAAAAAATTCCGTTCGCTCGTTAAAATTTTCGTTCAATCCTAATGAAAAATATAGCGTTCTTTCACTAAAAAAAGGCCATTGGCAGTGTTGGATTATGCCCACTTTAGGGAAGAGTCAATATATACGAAGTCATGGGTGGCCGGCTGAATTATGGGGTGGGGGGTGGAGGGAGATTTTGCATTCAAGGTAGGTGGATCGTGGGGAATCGAGTATTTTTTTTTTGTATCAAACTGATTGCTGACATGTTACCCAGCAAAACAAGGACCAACGTGTACAGTTGAACATTTTTTTTCTTTCTAGCAGTGAATAACAGAATAGAAAGTGAGTTTGGGCTGGGGAGTGGGTAGGAGGGTTAAAAGCTTTTGAGAAGTTTATAAGGTTGGATGCAGGGCCGGGCCAAGGCCAGCGAATCTGGAGGGGCAATGCATAATTTGACGCCCCTTGTCAGGTTTGCGCCCCCCCCCCCCCACCAATAACTTATACTCTTAAAAAAAATTATGACTTATTTGAATAGGTGCCAGACAGTTCGAACCAGAACCAGAAAATTCAGTCTCAGCAAAAAGTTTGGTCCCAAATTAAGAAAGAAAAAAAAAGGAACATCTGCGACAATTTGGTCCCAAGTTATGTCGTCTTAAGCTTAGAAATGTTGGTGACATTTGGTGCAATATAGATTTAAGAGCACACCCAAAGTTTCACTCTTCAAGTCCGGCAGTGAGTTTCCGGCAGTTTTGACAGGCATGGTTTTAGGATGTTTATCGTTCCCGCGCGAAGTCCAGCACCCCCGTTCCCCTCCCCCGGGTTCTAGTTGCACTGATGTGGCAGATATGCAAGCAATAACGCAATGAAAATAGATTCTAGAGTACATCATGGAGCTTAACTTAATTTGCATTTGCAGGGAGTTCATTTTTTTCTTGAGAGACCAAATTTTTTTACGAGTTATATTTTAGACACAACTGAATTATCAGTCTGGGAGAGAAATGTCGAAAATATATTTGAATGGCTTCACATCACGACTAAGAAATAGTCGCATTTTCGGCTGCCCCCCCCCCCCCCTCTCCCGACGCAGACCAACTCTAACTGCATTGATGACCTTTGAAAGTAGTGATATAATTCAACCAGGGAAAGGCCGCCATGTTGATCTTATTAGCCAAGTTCATCTCACCGAATAATACTTTGGACGTTAAATGGAAACTTGAAGATTTGCTGCAGTGAGTAGCAATAATCTAGTTTTTATTTAACTTTCGAACGATTAGTCGGTGCGATTAACTTGGCTAATAGGATTAATCTTGGCGGCCTTTCCCTGGTTGAATCATATCACTACTTTCAAAAGCCGATCCTTTTTAGAAACTTGGCGGCTTCTTTTATACCAGTTTTGGTTTTGGGTGGATTGTACATATGTCTCAGAACGTAAACTACAACCAAATTTGTATTCTATGAACTATAGTTTATTTGATTTTTTTTTCTTTTATCAGTTATTTGCAATTGTAATTCATGACAAACATTGCAGATATGAAGCCTTTTTAGTTAGGTCTGTTGATGATTGAAGCAATACCTTCGATATTTGTGCCAAAACAGTCAAACCCGAAAAAATAACAAGTTGTCCCAATTTGATGAGCACACAGCAATTTTCTAAAAATAATCATTGATGCCGCAGGAGCGGTAATATGAGAACCAACTGGTCAAATCACTAAATATCCGAAAAGCGGCGTCCTAACTACGCAAACATTTTAAGAGAAAGCCAGGGAGAAAATAATTAAATCATTAAGCTGATATTTGGTAACCGTATAATAATTTTAAGGTCATAAAACCCCTAAGTAAAATTACGTATGCAATCCTAGGGCGACGCACATAGTCCAGGAAAAATACATAAAACTATTACTATTACTATTACTATTTTTTTTTTTTACAAATTTTCCTTAGATGCTCTTCCATTTTATTATCGTCTTCTGCACGTAATTTTTTCTCGGTCCGTTCCTGCGCCCTCGAGTCCTTTTGCTTATCAGTGGAAAATGCTGCCAGTTACCTACTGTCTACCGCAACTTGCTCACGTTTTTACTAATCGCTTCCTCCTTACTGAGGGTTCTTACTCACGTGGCAGGCATGAGTTGGCTTGGTACTGAAGTGGGATGGGGATTTAAGGCAATTGGGAATAAAATACCTGACCTTGACAACGGTTACGGCTAGTTGATGAATTCTGGTAACATTTTTTGGTGTTTATTACCTTTTTTATAATCGCTAATCAGTTAAAGTAGGTTAATTTAAAAAAAAAAAATTTTTTCTAAATTTGAACACCCGAATTTGGCGCCCCTGTTAGTCATTTTTTGGGGGGGGGCGGCCGCCCCCCCGCCCCCCCCCCCCCCCGTACGGCACGGCCCTGGTTGGATGTTATAATAAATTTGTAGTTCTAAAATGTATTAGACCCCGCCCCCTCCTGCGGATAAATATTGATTCATCTCTTAGGCCGACACTCATTTTTTTTTTTAATTAGCCTTTATTTCTGTTTTGTTGCACATTTAGGAATTATAGGAGATGCTGACAGATTTTTTTACTTATATTTTTTTGTGTAATTACTGGTCTTCCGTAATTTAGTATACTATCATCCAACAGTAATCATGATTCTAGTTTAAAACACTAGAGGTTCAGCATTAATGTTGCTTTCAACTACTATTGGTACGTCCGATGTTTAAATATATGCTGATCGCGAAGTACTTTCAAGTAGGCTGATACTAAACCACCAAGAATTACTGTAATGTCCCTGATGGGGCCCATCATGGATTGGGGGGGGGGGGGGGGGGGGGGGGGGGGGGGGGGGGG
>JAHWFP010044876.1:0-16177 GCA_023313725.1 Lithobius niger | reverse complement strand
TTTTTCGTTATCTAGGCGAAAGCAAAATTTCACCAACAAGAAGAACAATAAAAAGAATATTTTAGTCGCATAAAAATAACGTTCAAAAGGCCTGTTCCTTGTTAATATCTACATTTTAAGCTACAAAAATTGAAAATCGGTTCGATCTCTACAAAATTTACCCAGCAAGAAGAAAAACAAGAATCTTGTAGTCACATTAAAATAGCGTTCAAAAGGCTCTAGGCCTTGTTTATACCTAAGTAATAAGACACAAAACTTGAAATCCAACAACAAGAAATGGCCATTCTATGGTGGCCAAACTAGAAATAGACGATGCACGGGGCATCCACCCACTAAAATACCCAAGTGGAAGAAGCACCACCATTATAACAGTTGTGTTTTGCCGCATGAGGGAGCAAACCGGAGTAACCGTGCAACGGGCGGGAAACAAACAGAGAAAAACCCGTACATGCACATGCACTCCTCACCAGGATCGAACCCGGGTCTGTAAGAAGCCAGAAATGTACGTACAGCTGGGACCTGGACGCCTATTGAATCTGACGCCCTAATGCTCACAGCTACCCGTGCTACACCCGTGCAGTAAAATTTTTAATGCAGTGAAGTAGCCACGACCCCAAATTCCGAATTTCGTTGGTCTTTGTAAATTCTGGGGGAAACTGTCGGAAGTTATACCTATACCTAAGCACTTCCTAAGTACATAACCTCCCATTAAAACGTCCCCAGCTACGTAGCTTTGTGTGCTGTCTAACATTAAGTCGCTCCCGAGGGTACACTGCACCTGAGACGTGAGGCTTGATGTTGTTTATAAACAAAAACGCAACTCCATACATGTTTGCTGTAACGTAAGCTAAAAATGGCCTTTACGCATTTTTTATTTACTCAAGTGAATACTTGTAATAGTGCTTTAAGACTCTGGCCTGAGCCCGAATAGTGTTGAGTAATTCATTGTTACAGTTTGTTGTAAACTTTATGTGACGTACGCCGTAATATAATGTGTAGTAATATCCAGCTTTGTGGCCGAGGGACGAAAACCACATTCTCACCCCACTTTGTTACCCTACTTACAATTGTTGTAATACCCGTCGCCCTTGTTGCGTCACCTTCTCCTCTTCCCTTATTAACTTTTTTTTCTTTAAAAACTCTTGCCGAAAGAAGACCGTTTTTCTCTCCACACCATGTTTGAGGCCGCCATTACAGTAGGCCTAAAATGGCGGATGCAGCAAGACGGATAAAGAAGTCTAGTTTCACTTGTGTCCAGTGCCTATAACCCCGTCAACCACATCTTAATGATCCAAGTTGACGTGGTCGCATCTACAAGAAGAGAAAAATAACTTTTTTCGTTGCGAGCCTTTGCTGTCAAGAGAATGGGAAAAGAGGACGCAACAGCGTGCGTAAGTGAAATAATCCAACACTAATGGGAGAAATAAGGAAGTAAGGACCATTAATCCGTTCCTGATTTCCACACTTTCACATCGTGACAGTTGCGACTTGACGAGTAACCTCAGTTATACTGAGAGATATCTGCGCACTTTCCACGCCTCTCTGGATCGGACAGCCCCACTGTTATCTTTACCAACTCCCTTCTTATATGACTTATTTAGAGACAGTAGGCCGAACCACGCTCTGCGAAATATTGCTTGAGAAACCCGGGAGTTGTGTTCCGGCCCAGTATTATTTTGTCACCCCGACCGACCGAAAACTAGGTATCCTTCCACCTACCTCCGAAGGCTACTTGCAATTATTTGTTTCCGGTTTGCCGCAAGTGAACAGCAGTATATATCTATTCTGTGGGATTGCCATCAGAAACTGTATGGTTTTCTTGATAGCGCCCTGTTTGCAAAAATTTCTTTTATTGCTTTTCCCCCGACCTCGTTCTCGCTGGCCAAGCTCTTTGTCCTTCGTAGGATGGGGGGAGTTGTGCTCAGTTGATGCTAGAAGGACAGACTGTGCGTATTAAAGCGAGGCAGAAAAGCCTTGTAGGGCAGCTTTAAAGGATTGACAACAGCAGCCGCATTTTAGGTGTTTGGATATACAGTAGTATTTCAAAACTGTGTGCTTAAAAGTGGTACGGCAAATTCCGTACCAGCCGTACCGCATCCTACGGCCCCGGCTCACAACAAAAACAATAGGCAATTTGAGTTTTGAACCGTCTGGGAAATGGTTACGTTAGGAGAAATTCTTTATCTTATTGTCACGGATTATACGACTGCAACCATTTACCAAACGGTGTCAGATAACTAATGCAGGTTGCGTTGTTACCATGGCAACAACATCTTTACTATTGCGATTATGACTAATAGCTGCAAGAATGCAAAGCTATATCGTAGATAAATACGGCCTGTGTGTACCTTACTTCTTCACATATGCCATAATCTCGTTGCTGGCATAGTCAATGCTTCAGCACATGTCGCGTCGCCCACAAGTGATTTAAACTTGCCCACCAGTGATGGATTTAAGATTAATTAAATTCTAAGTTTGTACGGTAACTTCGAAAAAAAATTACTTTTCTATCTGCCAGCACGAAAATGTCTACTATCTGTAAATTCTTGCATTCAGTTCCTACAGTGCTTTTGTCTCTCTTGATGTTTTTTCTCTGTCTAGATCCGGCCAGCTGCACAACCCCACTGAGCATGCGTCATGGCAGCCCTCCGTCATGCGCAGCCGTCCGTCATGCGCAGCTCTCCTATAAACGCTTTTGGCACGGCATGGCCACGATCTCTTTTCCTAAAGCTCTCGTCGAAAACGGTCGCTTCTCTCTCTCTCTCCAGCAAGAATCCTTTGCCAAAAAATCCTTCGCCACAAGATGATCCTCATCCTTCGTCAAAAGAAGATCCTTCGCTCGAAAGATTATCAGCTTAATGTACCTTCCCTCGGCACATCTCGGCTGTCTCTATGGACTCGATGGTAACTCGAACAACCCCGTCTCCACCGGCCAGCCCTTCGCTTGAAGACCCGGGAATCGTTACTCAGTCGTTCCTTTGTCTTCAGCGGCACCGAAATATTCGATCCCTCCGTTGGCATCTCCACTCCCATGTTTACAACACCATCCTTCACCTCCTCCTTCGTCGTCTCCTTTGGCCTCACCCTCACCGCCGCCTCGGAGACCACACAAGACTACAAAATCAACCGGGCACAGGCATCAGCCATTGGATCTTTCGTCATCCTCTCGTCGATCCTCTCATCCTTCGATTATCACCACTGGGACTCAAAAATTATCTGCCAAGGAAATTCATCGTCTAATGGATCGTGTCATCAGGGATTTCAACTATAAAGTCAAACCGTTGGTCCCGGCGCCACCCTCATCATCTCGTAGCAAGTCATACGTCAGTGAATGGATCTCATCTTCGGACAATGGTTCAAAAAATTGGCATCATGAAACCACTCACTCTGCCTCAACCTATAAAACGGCATTCCGATCTCTCGCACGTTAGCCTTGAACCGATCTTTCGCCGACGTGCGTGTCCATTCTCCCGCACAGAAGTGCAACAGCCCGACCATTTGCCCAACGACTATTTGGATTCGGCCTCTGCACTCGAAGAATTTCGTCGACCCACACCTCAGGTCAATTTTGAACCAGAACCCCTCGATCCTTACGAAGACTCGTTTGAAGTTGAAAATGATTCAACAGCCATCAACTTTACGACCTGCTCAAAACCGTGGAAGCCATAGTTCCTGACAATTTCCTTTACAAACCTGACTCTTCCTCACTCAACCAACTAAGAAGAGAGACCTCGTAACAGGATTTGGCTTTGGTCTAAGGGACAGAAACAACAGAGAACGTGCAAAAGTTGGGCAGTCAACAACTCGTTTAACCACGCTCCTTCGCACCCGTGGATCTGTTCTTGGCAAAGGCGAACCCCTCAAGCTCGACAAAGCCCCCACCCAGACCTGGTCATGAAGCCTGGTTCTTTCGTTCCTATGGTGACACCTCACTACTTTGAAATCTATCAACAATTGGAATTTCTCGCCACCGATGCCAAGATGGATTTTTGGAATGGCGCTTTTTATCCCCAAAAGGGCTGATGTACCAATGGCCATCCTAAAAAAATGATAAAACTCTTCGCCTTGGGCTCAGAGCTGCTTCTCAAGCCAATGTCTTCGCCATTGCCATCAACGCTCTCTACGAAAGACTAGCTATCGAATCACGCCACCACAATGCAAAACATCTTCATTTCCGCATTGTGAAACTGTTCAAGAAAGCTTCTTTCACCACCTTTTACTCTTTCAACTGGCTCACAAAAGCTCTCTTCAGTTCAAGTCTGATGCTACATGACATCGCCTTGGACACTGCTTCCAATCTCAACGTTTCAATGAAGCACATCCTTCACAACCAACCAATTCATGAGTCCTACACCTTGTTCAGTGGCTTCATCCCTACTCTGGCACCCCACCTGGACATTTCTCATAAGCTGAAACCTCAGGCACCGATACCTCCTTCAAATCAACAATTTAGGAAGCCCACTATCCTGAAAAATCAAAATCAGGCCATTTTTCAGGCTTCACAGCCCTTTCAACCCAAATTTTCCCAGTCAACCGGTCCCTCTGGCTCCCAACACGTCAACAGCCGGCCATTTCGCGGGAACCAGTCCTGCAGAAATGGAAACACCTAACGTAGCACCACTCCAAACAGGCGCAGCAAATATTCTTACTCCAGTTACAAGAGCAGGTCGCCAATGATGTCTTCCCCAATCTTCCAGTTGGCGGCCATTTCAAACACTTTCTTCCGCCATAGAAACAAATCACCTCTGACAAGATAATTTTTTCCATCATCTTCCTCGGCTTCCAACCTTCATTCCATTCAAACCCTCATTTGGGAGCGCCTCCTCCCTGGAAATTCCAAACAGAACCATTCCCAGCTTTAACTCAAGAAGTAAACGAACTTCTAGCCAAATCCACAATCCGCTGATGCCTGGATCCTTTCCAAGCCTGGCTTCTGCAGCTCCATCTTTTTAAGACAGTAGAAATCCGTGGGGCTAATGAATGATTTTCATCTTCAAACCACTCAACCAGTTCATGAACAATCAACACTTCAAAATGGAAACAGTGGAATCCATTCGTCTTTAGCTAAAACCCAATGAATGGACCATCTCCATAGACCTTGAGGACACCTACCTACACATTCCGCTCCACCCAGCCTATCTCCACTTCTTTCGCTTCATGTACCAAGGCAACGTGTGCGAGTTTCAATGTCTCCCATTTGGGCTAAACACCCCACCAAGAATTTTTACGTTGGTCCTCAAGCCCATTCTAAGCCACCTCCAGTGTCATCAAATCACGGCAAACACCTTCCTAGATGATTGGTTACCTAACAACATCAATGTGCATCAGCTTCTCCGAAACATGGATTACACCCTTCTAAACAAGCTCGGTTTCCGCATCAACCTGTGTAACTACGCAGGGAATGGACGAGAAGTTTCAAGTTTTAGAACTCAATTCCAATCATTCCTTACTGCACAGCTAGGGGACTGTACACACAGTATCTCATATTAGGCACTGATCCAGGTTGCAGCCTGTACCAGCCTTACAGAGTCTCAGAGAGACAACCTTTCGAGTTGCCTCTCCAATATAAACTAGTCCTTCAGTGGTTCTCCAGCATTCGTTTATATTCTGGAGAACAACTGAAGTTGCCTGAGGCTTTACGTCACATGACGAGCTAACAGGTGCAAACCGGTCCCAACTGGTTGAGCAGTGGGGCTCGCCGGCTACCCAGCTGTTGGTGTTCGGCCAAGTTCTGCTGTTGGGCAGAAGTTGGCAAGACGCACAAGCAGCTCTATGTAACCGCAAGGTGCTCTGCTAGTGTTGGCTCGTGTGGCGTCCTGCTATACTTAAATAGCCGGTTACATCTCCCTCTCCCTAAGTTGTTACTTAGGCAAAGGAAGATCTACCTCATGATGCCTAGTATCTCCTAGAATGCAATAAGGTTTTTAAAACATCAAGTTTGGTTACATTTATTTTACAAAGTGCCCTAACATACAGTGTTTCACGAATTTCCGTGTCACAATCTTCACAATCTCCTGATCTAACAAGATCGCAGATCAAAAGAAACTTAACAATCAAACATAACAAACCAATTAACAAAACAGATACATCAACGATGTTTTCTCACTCGCAGAACAAAACATAACAGGTTCAGATTAATTTTATTTGAGTTCTACAGGCCCTTGAAGCCATACACTCATCCTAATGCCTTAACCTAACTTACGCTATACATTCCATGACAGCTCAAAACACAGCATACAGGGCCTTCTATACTGTGCAGCTGTACCGTGCTTATAGAAATCCTTGTAAACCACATTGCTCCAAAAACGATCTCCACTGTGCACACAGTCCAACAGACCAACAGTTATTGCAGTATTCCACACCAGGGGACCGACACAAAACCGACTCCGTCTTAACCCCACTGTGCACAAGTATCCGTACACAGCTACACAATGCAATACCCCTGTGCTAGCCCTGACCACTATGGAATGCCGGGAGAGGGGGGAACAACAGGTGAGTTAACAGAAAACTGCCACCCACTACCCAAAACGACTTGTTGCCTTCCAGAATCCCAATGTTCTAAAATACCCCACCCTTCCATTCTGCGCGTGAGGTGGGACTCCCAGGACCACAGCCATACGGTCGTCCCCGTCATGGATGACACCAAAGTGTTGCTGCGCTTGCCAAAGCGGACAATCAAATAGAGAATGAGCCACCGTTTCATCTGACAAGCCACATCTACACAGAGGAGTCCGTGCCCAACCCAGGCAAAAAAGGTGCGCCCGAAGCTGGACATGGCCAGTACGAAGTCTCGAAAGAAGACCCGCCTCGCCCCGCGTTAGACTATCAAGGGCCTCAGGCCGTGAAACCAAAGGGTGAATCCCAAACAGAGCACGGCCAGTGGGTCCAGCAGCCCAGCGACCCTGCTAGACCCTAGACGAGAGTCTAGAGTAGGCTGGCCGAAGATCTCCTGGGCCAACTACAAAAGAAACTGCTGGGGTTGTCGGACGACAACCCTTCTTGGCAGTTCGTCGTCTAACTCGTTTCCAAACTCCCCACTGTGCACACGAGTCCACACAATCGAAATAGCAATTCTCATCTGGCTAGCCAAGAATAATTTTCACCCCACCTGGAGGGCTAGCGTATGGGAAACGTTCAAGGAGGTAAAGCACCGTTGGAGGAATCCCACACCCGCCAGAGAATCAGTGACAACACGAAAACTCGATGCACGCAACTCTAAACCAACTTCTAGTACCATCGTGAGGGCAACAAGTTCTCCAACGAAGGCTGAAGGCACTGACACTAGGTGGTAGCTATATTCCAGCTGGTAACTGGGTACGCACACCCAACACCTGTCTCAACACAAAAAGATGCGTCACTATAAACAGTGACACAAGATGGGTCCAGACGCTGACCACTGTGGAAAGAACGAAGGGTGGCACCACACCACACCCAAGGGGGAGGCGGGGGGGGGGGGGGGTCAACAAAACGAACCTTCGGCAACCCGGCCACTTCAGGAGCAGAAAGGAGGGAAGCCCCAACAACAAGAGCACCCAACAAACATCGGGCCCCCTGAGGCAGGGACATGTAGTCAACAATAGTCTGGGCGACCGGATCTTTCGCACCCCTAGCAACAGCCCGCTGACACAATCTGACCAAGAGTTCCCCTAATGTCTATGGGCATATCGCCAGTTTCAACAAGTAGTGCCTGGACTGGGGTTGAAGGTAGGCAACCAGACACAATCGCAGGCAGTTATTCAGAGCAACTTGAATGCTTTTCAGAGGACCCTTCGAGGTCAGAACAACTGGAATGTGAAAATCAGCACACGCTCTGATGTATTTCCTGTGAATTGATCGTAGCACGTTTGACTACAGACCTATTACAGGTAACTGAACGCAAAACATTATGCATGGACGCAATGGTACCCTTCACTGCCGCTGCATCGTGTGACCAGTCAAGTCGCGGGTCAAGCCAGAAACCAAGGTATCGCACCTTACTCGATGCCTCCACCACTGACCCATTCACAGAAATGGAACCAGTAAGCGAAGAGCCTCTGTGGAATATCATAAGCTCAGTCTGAACATAACATTATCATTTGTAACAATCCAAACGAAACAATAATGTTGAAACACGTCCTCCACTTGGCTTCCGAGGCTACACCAGAGTTTCACTCCAACGTCTGCTACCTATAGATGAAGTTCCTGCCTGCCTAGACGTTTCTGAAGATGTCTTTGATGGCCAAGACCAAATTCTCCTCCCACTTGCAGCTTACGAAGAAAAAAGTTCTCCCACTAGCCTGAATGACTCCTTTCATCACTTTCACCACGATGAATTTATGAAGCAACGGTACATGAATAATAGCACATGTTTCACACTTCCTGCACGACACACATTCGACGCAAATTTAACCGAGCATCCCACTCCAGGGTCCCTCCTGGGAACGTGCAAAGCTCTCCTTGCCCATGCCTCCTAGGATGGTCAACGTCGACATCCATTTTCGTATGGCATTTACAAAGCACTCGTCTTTGCAGTCACACTCCACCAAAGAATACTTGTTCACTTCACTCCAACTTTAGCGTCCATATACCACACAACTGAGTCTTCACGCAGTAGCCAAATCATAACAACCATTCGATGAAATCTCTTCTTCACTAAGCCACTTCCGCTCATCACGTAAGGTCGGCATCGCAGCTTCCACAGTCCTATCTGTGACGTCAACACAACAACACCTGTTGTTCACCACATTCCACAAAAGTTCCTCTTCGTTCACCCGAACAAATCCACACGGGCTCCTTACATCCCTTGATGACTCCACGGTGTCCCATCCATCGGTTGTGCTCTCTCGAGCGGACAAGCAAATGGGAGCCACCTCCGAGTTCGTGCAAAGCACGTTCAGAAACCAGATACTAGTCGCAGAGCGAAATATAGGCACTGCCTCCCACTGCTGCTCACCTGCTGGGATAAGTAATGTTCAAACATTCAGCAGAATTTCTCGAAGTACGGTGGTTAGGAGTGCCTTTGGTTTCAAGGGGGTTTGGTTGCCACACCACCTACCCTATCACACATCGAACACTTTACCCCAATCGGTTCCTTCAACCTAATTCCTTAATCCATTTTCATAGATTGTGCCCTAAGACCGCGGCAATCACGTGTTGGTAAAGTGCATCTGGCCAAACGCCACAGAGCGAGCCTACAGCTTTGTCCAACATGCTACATTGAACTAGCCTCGCACTGCCATCTCACATGCGGGTAGAGGTCCCCACTGGCGATCTCCTACTTTTAAAAGAACTACCGTCGTAGGCTTCACGTCACCATACAAAACGACCAGACGCCGAGAGTGACATACTCTCATCCCGTGCCTACAGAATAAACCATTCCGTTAGGATTGTGCTACACGCCTTCTGCTCCACCTCACACAGTAGTCGTCTAGCTGACCCTTTACGACCAGCTAACCTAAACAGTGTGTCTGCCACCAAGCTGCACCATCAATTGAAACTAAAATAATTCACGTCAGTCTCATGAAAATACCTTTTTAGAACTGCCCTTTAAATTCGTTTCCGTCCATGTGCTCCATAGCTTGTTATGAATTGATTCCTTCCGGTCAACCAAAGTGCCGCCATGTACCACACGGACGCTTCCCTGCATAGCGGATCCTCAGTTTTCGCCTGGATCGCTCTGCATAAATGCCTTCGGCAATTATCCTATTTTAGACTTCTTGTCCAAATAAATCGGTTTCTTACTGGATCGCCACCGCACATATTATTATTTATTATATTTATTTATTATTATTAAACTACGACTGTAATTATAATATACTAGAGACAATAAGTAGTGATTTAAGTAGAGATTTAATTTTTTTCTTGTCCGACTCATCCTCAATTACTTTTTCCCAGGTGTGTGCGGTTTTTAAGGTTTTTAAGAGTACCTTGCCGATAACCAAGTTTTCAGATTTCGTTTAATAACTAAAATGATGAGATTGCAATTCAAAAACACGTCGCTCCAGAACCAGGTTTAAAAAATATAGGTTTTATAGGTTATTTTGGTAAAAATATAGAACCAGAATTAAAATATAGGCTTTTATAGCTTTTGTAGGTTTTTATAGGTTGGCTGCGATGCCTGCTCAGGCCTCGCAGATCTCTAATTAAAAAATATAGGTTAAAAAAGAGGTTGTAAAATTAAAAATAAAGGTTTTTACAGGTTATTTTTCAGTCATCTGTCTCACACCAAGTGGCTTCCCATGGTTCAGGCCCTCGTATTTATACGCGGGCCAGAACAATAGAAGTCGCCTGAGGCATTACGTTGTGTAACCGCTAACAGGTTGGAGCCGGCTCTAACTGGTTTGAACAATAGAGTAGCCTCGTTCCCGGCTGTTGGCGTTCGGCCAACTTCCGGTGTAGACGGAAGCTGACAGGACGCCAAGCAGCTTATGTAACTGCAAGGTGCACCGTGTGCGTTCACACGAGGCGCGCCCTGCGATTCGTAAATAACATGTTACAGGCTTTTATAGGTTTTTTTTTTGTCTGTTTATTTTATTCGGTACATTTAAAGGGCAAATAATTTGATTTACTCTTGTTTATTACAATAACTTCACTTAGTTCACTCTATTGGTGTCGATCCAAGCTTCATATAGTTTAGTTTATTTTTTTCTGATTGGTTTTACTGATCGAATTTTGATGTCTTCAGAGCAGTTTTTCGCGTATTTGAAGGTCAAAAAATCAAGTTACAGCAATGAAAATAGGCCTCGCCGAGGCATAAGCTTTCATTTGGTGCTACCTCTCATCTTTGTAGGTGCTTTAGTTCAAGAGGAGTAAAGGAATAAGCATGCACATAGCATGTTATTAATGATGTACAGATAAGCATACACATTTTCAACTCTTGTAAATACAGAAATCGTAATTAAAACCCTTTGCATTAAGCATTTTATACAATTTTGTGATTTACGAATTTTTGTACTATTTTTACTCATTTTCACTCAGTTTTACCTTTTTTTTTGTAAAATGTATCTCTTTAGGGAAAAAAAATAAAAAGATACATATGCATACAAATTAAATCAGTTCAAACACTTCTAACAACGTCATCTAGTGGCAAGAAATGGTAGCCTAATAAAATGTGTGATCTCAAATTCTTTCTTACATCGTGGGGTGGGGGCGGGGAGGAGAGGCAGATGCCGATACGCTTTTAGAAATGTTGACTGCTGAAAGTGTCATCTTTGAAGTCCAGAAATGTATTTTTCTCCAGTTTAGTCAGTGGCTTTTTAAGGTGACCCTACTTTTAAGGGATAAAAAAATGTGTGACCCGTCTCCCACGTATAAAAAAACCTGAAAAGTTAATAAAGTACCACACCTATATAATTTCCCCTGCTCCTCTTCCCTTGCCCTTTCCACCTACCCCCCCCCCCCCATCCCATCCCTATGATAAATATTGATCCGTACCTAACGGACTGCACGATTGACTATTTAATAAAACGTTAGACTTGCATGAAACACGTGCATGTAATAGCATTTTGAAAGTAATGAAACAAAACGGCTACGCACACTTAATTTTAAAACAGCTATGCAGTTGTAGGGGGTTAACAGCTTCTCCCCCTCCCAACACTCCTTGTAGCCTAGCACTAGCAAAAAAAATTGGGGCAAAAAAAATGGGGTTCTTATCAGTTCATGAAAAACTCCTACGTGCTTACATTACCTTTGTAGCATTCGTGCTTAATGTGAATCACTGCAGCACGAAACACAAAGGGGCCTAAATCAAGTGTAATTTTCAAGTCCCTACTCGCAAAATAAACTTTTTTAATGTGCTACCTCTCATTAAGTGCCTACAAAATCATTCCGACTCAAGTAAAACTATCTTAAAATTATTCAAAATAGCCGTAATGCTGCTCAAACAGCAGGCCAGGTTTACATCAGCACATATTATTAAACTACGACTGTAATTATAAAGTACTAATGATAATAAATAACGATTTATTTTTTTTGTGTGTGTGCGACTCATCCTCAATTACATTTTCCCGGGTCTGTGTGGTTTTTAAGAGTACCCTGTCGATAACCAACTTTTAGTTTTGTCATGGTTTTGTGCGCTCGGACTCCACGAAAAGGCAATCTCGCGGGACGTAGGCTGTAGTCAACCGATTTCGTTTATAATATAACTAAAAGGATAAGATTGCAATTCAAAAACACTTTGCTCCAGAACCAGCTTTTAAAAATATAGGTTTTTAAAGGTTTTATAGGTTATTTTGGCAAAAATATAGAGTCAAAATTAAAATATAGGCTCTTATAGGTTTTATAGGTTTTTATAGGTGGGCTGCGACCACAGCAGTTTTGTTTCTAGCAATCAAACCGCCAACAGTTTTGTTTCAACACTCGTTGTAATCAAACCGTCATTTTCGTTTGCAGCTATGTTTTACTAGATCAAACCGTCCACAGTTATGTTTCACCACGCATGATAATCAAACCGTCTTAGAGTTTAATTTAAAATTAATTTAAAATAAACAAGAAATTGGCTTTTAGAAAGAGGGCCACTGTTAAATTATGGAAGGCAGGGGGCCAGAAATGCCGATGGCCTAGCCAACCATAAGTTCATTCGAGCTAGAGATTTAGTTAAAATCAAGATTAGACATTTAGAATGGGGGGGGGGGCCTAAAGTTTAAATTTCTTAAGTTAACTAGTACGATACGAACCACTACGTCTGCCCGGCATGGCAACAATCGGACTGTGACATCTCCACTCCCGACTGGCGTGACCAACCTCCTAGCTTGAGATTTCGTGAGCTGTGCTATGGACTGTTCTGTGCTGGGGCTTTTTATACTGGAGAGGGGGATTCTGGCGACCAAAGCGCGGACGTCGAGGATAGCTACGCCTCGCTGATTGGCTGAGGGCCAGGAGAACAATGGAAAGTGGGAGGAGAAGTCGGCTGAGCAAAGGGTTTGGGTGCAGAGCCGTTTGAAGGAACAGGGATATGTACACAAGGGCCACATTGAGTTTTGAACTCCTTGACAACGTGTTTTGGCCATTAAAACGGATTTATAATCAAACTACAGTGTTATGCACTGCAACTATTGAAGGATGGGGACGAACGATAATGCACAGTTATACTTTGGCAATTAATAGAAGGAAAGCTGGAGGTTTGCATTCGGATTTCTTTGTTGGTCACAGTCGAGTTTTTGGAGATTGAAGGCAAGGAACAACTGTACACAACGATTAAAGCCACCCACGCACTGAGCGACTTGGCCACGCGGCCAGGTCACTGCAGCCAATGAGAATGCTTACAGTTTATATAAAACCACGCACTAATCATTTTCATTGGCTGCAGCAACCTGGCCGCGGCCAAGTCGCTCAGTGTGCGGGCGGCCGTAAGGTCCGGTAAAATTAACTGGTAATAAAAACATTGCCGAGCTACGGTATAGTTCTGGGGGCAAAAGATTATTGTACTAAAATGTTGGTAGTGATAAACGAGCTTAGTGGAAATGCTAGAACGCATTTAAATTAAGTTTTGAATTATCAGCTGACAATTAAAGGTTTGATGTAGTGGACATTTTTCATAGCATTTTGCTATCGTTCAAAACAGGAATAAAAAATACCACACTAAAATGTTGTCTGTAATCCACATATATGTGAGGTTAAGTAGCAAAGGTAGCCCCTCCTCTTAACACAACTAAGCTAGTGTTTTTGGATTTTTGCCTACAATAAACAAGGTGAAAAGCAATTACAAATGTACAGTGATTTGGAAATTACGACGACCGGAAGGGCGAGTGCTACAGCCCAGTTTAAGCACTTGTTCAAATGCCCAGTTTAAACACTTGTTCAAATGACTAGTGCGGACGAACCAGAAGGAATTTTTGAGTTCTGTTTCCGTGGAAATAAAGTTGAAGTTAGTGGCTATTAAATGGTGAAAAGTTCAGTCGGATTGGTTCGTAACGTCCGGAGATATGCGTCTTCAAAGATCGAGGTCTTTTAGGTTGGGGCGGGAGGCAAGAAGGGGACTTCGAGCGCCGAGAAAAACAAAGTCTTCGTTGTTGGAAACGAAGGTTTCCCCGAGGTTTTTGATCTTTGGAGTCTGGGTAGCCTCTCCAATCCAGATAATTCGGTAATCCGACTTTACAATATCACTGCTTCCCTTTGGGGTGAGTCAAGCCACCGCTGCCTCCCCCCTCCCCCCTCGCGCTTTGGCGCCATATCTGTGTGGGAATGGAGGGAATTTGAAATTTCAGTTCGAAAAAATTGTAGGGACAATCTAAGGGGGTGGGGGGGAAGGGCTTTGTTAAGTTTCAGTGGAAAGATAGAAAAAAATTACGGATGAGTGACAAGGGCTTTTTGTATTTCAGTACAAGGAATAAAAAAAAAAGAGGGATGACGACTGAGGCTGGGGTAGGGGAATTTTCAAAGTTTCAGTACAAAATATACAAAAACGTAGGGATGATTGACCAGGAATGGGGTAGGGCGTATATCTGAAGAGGCGGATAAACTGTTTGAAGATACATTACAAAAATGAAAAAAAGGGGAGTGATCAGTGGTGCCGGGGGGGGGGGGGAAGGGATGACCTATAATATGAGGGGAGGGTGAGGACAGGGGTAATAATGGAATGGGCGGAGGGGAAGTAGCCCTGTTCCCATCCTCCTGAGATAAATCTCCATCCCCCAATATATGCCCTCCCCATCAATGGACCACTTTTTTTTTATTCATTTTGTTACTAAATTTTAATAATTTTTCTTCCAAGGGAAGGAGGTTGCTTCGCTCCCCCCTCCCTCCCCACTTCAGCCGCTTGGTGACACATGTAAAGGTGAATGTAGTTTTATGTACGGCAAAACCATTTTAACATCGTCCTTTTGTCCTAGGCGTTTGATATGAGTGATATTCACATAAACCACTTCGACAAGCATGCACAATTATTTCAACAATCATTTCAATGATCTGTGCCTAAACATGCTGTTAAAAACGTAAACAAAAACGTCGGTGCCGCCCATTTCCGACCAGCTGTTGCGAGCAGAACCAACCAAAATGGCTGAATCAGGCATCGGGTAGACGGAAAACAATGGAGGAAGGTTTTCAGGACAGCATGTTTCTCGAAAGCCACCTTTAGCCTTATTTACATCCACCAGCATGAACATAGCTGGTATAATGTAATAGAAGTGAGCATTACAAAAGAGGGATCATTAGCCGTGGGGGGAGGGGGAGGTAGATTTGGGTCAAAATGTGCGCCGATATTTCCACCAACATGAGCATGGAAGAATATAATAGATGTGATCATTAATAAGAGAGGATCATTAAGCAGTGTGGAGGGGGGGGGGGGATTTGAGTCACAGGATGTGCTGCCTGAGTGAGCGAAGCGAACGAAAATCAGCATTTGTTAGCCAGTACGTGCAACAATTTGAAGAAACTTATTTCGTACATGGACATACATCAGCTACCATACCTAATCTGTGTTGCAAACCGTGCATTCAACATCACCCGTACGTAGCATGGACTTCAGCTAGTCGTGTATAATTACTCCCACTGTTAGGTGTAGATAGGAATCGTACCATCTCCTATTGTCATTTTTAACCTACGTATGCCACTGGAAAAATTCCCATTTCTTTCAGAATTTGCGCATGGACGGGCCAGCTATTAGATGCAAATGAAACAATGAATGTACCGCGTCGCTGTTAATTTGTAATGGCCGACATCTTGAAATCCGGGCTATTTTGAAATTCTGCTTATTATTGTCCGATTTCTAAATTTAGAACGGAGACGAAACAGTAGATATCAAGCAGTGGCGTGGTGGCCGGGGGGTGGGTGCCCCCCCCCCCCCCCCCGGGCGCCAGGGCCTTCCCTGGCACGGCAGAAGGGGGCGCCGCCACCGCCGTAGGAGAAAATATAATGCAAATCTGCATGGTCGCAAAACGAAGCTACGGCTATTTGTTAAGTCATCTCTTTTAAATCAGTAAATAAACACAATGTCTTGAAAACATGCCATCGCAAATTGACATGTTTCCTGAGTTCAGTCACTGTGAGTGAAAAATTTTTTTTGTTTTGTTGCCAGCAGGTTATTTGCATAAAAGCAACGTAGCGGTACCGGCTAATCAAAGCTTCTCTGCCCGTCGCACAGTATGTTGGCCTACAGCTAAAAGTTTAAGTGTTGGGGCCACTATTTTGACCAGTGCCAAATTTGGGGCATTTTTTAGTTATTAACCGTAAAGGGTGATTATCTTTGTGGGTTTTGATTTTT
>JAHWFP010044875.1:0-11464 GCA_023313725.1 Lithobius niger | reverse complement strand
GATTTTGTTACCATTTATGAAATAATGCATTTAGTTGGCTAATGTTGTAGTTGTCAGCAAGTGGAATCCTTTTGTAAATAGTTAATTTGTCGGTGAGGCTACTACATAATTATCGTGTTTCGTTGTAAAGAAAGAGGGAACAGATAGCATAAATACTTCATATCTACAATAAAAGATGTTGCTTTTGCACACACAAAAACAAAATATCTCCATTCAATACTGATACTAATCTCAACAAAACAAACAGCCTCAGTATGGAATAGCGGTAAGTCGGGTCGTCCCGTTCCTTCCCCTTGTTTATGTCATACAAAATCTCCCCCCCCCCCTCCACCATACTAAGGTGGGGCTAACTCTTCCCAACGCTATTCCATTTAGTATGGCCATGTTGTGTGCGCGATAGCATGGCTGGTAGGACAATGTGTGTGCCCAAATTTTTGGTTTCAGATCCCTTTTGTATTTTAACACAAGAGGTGGCAATAGTCACATTCAAATGACAATTTTCAACGTGAACAAACAGGTCTTTTAAAACAAAGTTCTAATGGGTTAGTATCGGTAGTACAGATTTTGTTACCATTTATGAAATAATGCATTTAGTTGGCTAATGTTGCAGTTGTCAGCAAGTGGAATCCTTTTGTAAATAGTTAATTTGTCGGTGAGTCTACCACATAATTATCGTATTTCGTTGTAAAAAAAGAGGGAACAGATAACCTAAGTACTTCATATCTACAATAAAAGATGTTGCTTTTGCACACACAAAAACAAAAGATCTCCATTCAATACTGATACTAATCTCAACAAAACAAACAGCCAAACAAGGAACCACCTTGATCCACCAACAGTCAAACGTTTCTCTTTCAATCAAAGTATGAATGAAGATGAAGTAGCCTTGATCCTACCAACAATAAAAAATAAAAGATCTGTCCACCAAATCTCTTTTGTTCAAGTTGTTATGCACTTCAAGTTGTCATACAAGTTCAAGTTGTCAAGTTGTCATGTTCAAGTTGTCATACACACAAATTTGTACGAAAATGGATCTAGTCTTTGATTCATTTTAACTTATATCTATAATAAAACCGTTATAAATTATCAGCAAACTTGGGTTTTCGTGCGATATTTTGAAAACAACATAGTTTGTACAACAACTGTAAGAATAAATTGCAACTTTACACAACTTTCTTGTGGTAGCAAGGTTGACACATAATTATTGCGTTTCCTTGTACGACTATCTAGTGTAATGTACACACTACATTTTTCAGATTTTGTGTAAGGTTTTTTGTGTAAAATGTTACACAACGTTAAAGTGTCTTATCCACCAAATCTCTTTCGTTCAAGTCGTCATGCTTTTGTACACTCAAAGCAAAATATGTAGCTTTTATTTATTTTAGCTTTACACTGTTCAGTTTTCGTAAGTTTGTCTGTATATACACAGTCCTGCGGCCAGCTCGATGTTAAGAGAGTTTTTCAGTATGACGATGTTGTGTGTGCAAAAGTATGGAGTATACTTTTTCTTATTTTATCAAGGCAAGCCTCAAAACAAACGAGTGTTCGTGTTGAAACTGAAAGGGTCAAAAAAGATATAATAAAAAGTATAAACCTCTGATATACTACACTCGGCACGAAAAGAGCTTAAAGCATAAAAACAAAAAATTTTGTATTGGAAATCATGTGTACATTTTCGTACGAAAATGGACTCGTAATTTTTGATTTCAGATAATTTTTAGATAGAGCAGCTTCTACCCAACGTTCGACCATAGTATTGCTTTTCACTCACCTACCAGCAATAGCTATAGTAACGAAGGTCATAACAACAACAACATCAGCGCCTTCTATCCCCACACATTTACCATCTCCCTCGACTACAGGTAGAGAAACAAAAATGTGTCTTTTTTTTCCCTTTTTAATATTGAAGAAAGAGCGAGCGAGAGAGAAAGAATGGCTGCGTGCTAAAATCAAAAATTATGAGTCCATTTTTGTAAGAAATGTTATGTGCTAACTATGCGTCAGGCCACTAAAAAACTTCTAGCATTGAAATCTGTTACGAGAAAAAATTTGAAATCTTCAAAAAAATAAGTTATTATGAAGTAAGTTAGCTATAAGCTAGTTTTTTAGTGGGACCTAATGTAAGCAAAAATTCAAGGTATAAATTTAGCTTACGTTTTGGCTGTAACCGCTCATGGTGGTTACATGTTAAAGTCTATGACGGTTGCAACAAACTAAAATGAAAATTGTTCCATGCTCTCAAATAGGCTAGTTACAAGTAGCTAATCATTCAAATGTACCCAACTTTCGCCCACGAAACAAACATATACCATTGCTGTGTTGTGTGCAAAAGAAAGTATTACGTCTAAAGTTAGTTTTAGTCAAAAATTGGCAGAGCTCAAAACTATGACTAGCAAGCGACAAACTTAAGAAGACTGAACAGTGAAAAAGCTAAAATAAATAAAATCAAAAATTGACAGAGCTCAAAACTGTGACTAACGGGCGACAAACTTAAGAAAACTGAACAGTGATACACATGTCGTTCTGCAACTCTTTCTGTAACAGTTACAACCACGACTATCCAGTGTAATGTACATACTACGTTTTCAGATTTTGTGTAAGGTTTTATTTTGTGTTAATGTTACACAACGTTGAAGTGTCTTCCATAATTTTAACTTTGATTTTATTAATCTAGAACATGTACAGCAGTATTGGAGATTTAGTATAACATTGTAGTAGTAAGCTAATTTACTTCTGTCTTAAAACTAACTTAAAAATATGGAAGGGCAAAAGAAAAAAGGTAGGACTTTCGTAAGGTATGGCCCAAATTTAGATTAGTTCTGTTACAACTCCTAACACAAGTAATGTTAAATTTAAATATCTCTGTACACGTTCTTAGCTTTTTTATTTTATTTTAACTTAATAGCGAACCATGTTAAATACAATGGTATTGAATCAGTTAGGTCATATTTCCGTACACATAATATGTCATACTAACCACTACTAACCTTGAAATCTGTTCCAATACAATTCGAGTTTGAAGATTTCAAATTTTTCCCGTAACAGATTTCAATGTTGAAGGGAACTTAACATTGCTGTGTTGTGTGCAAAAAAGAAATCTGAACAGTGAAGAAGCTAAAATAAATAAAAGCAGTACTCAATAATTATATAGCTGAGTTTGTACCATCAAACACTGTTTTAAAGGTAGGAAAAGTGAAAAAAAAGTGTGAGAAAAGGAGAGGTCGGGGAACGGCCGACCGTTGTTACTGGCTGAATGATTTAGTGATATCGTGTCGCCTGAAGCGTTCGTTCCCTCTTGTAAGCAACGTTCTTTAGTTTCGTATCTATGGTAAACATACTATTTGTCTTAAGTAATTGTAAACCCATTCCGTAATATTTCCCACTTTCTTCCTTGAATTTTTGTAGTTCTACTGAATTGAAAATAATAAACTGTCGATAGCAAATTGTTTTAAACGAGCGAATAATGCGATGGCCAACTCTGTTAGCCATCGTGGGGTGGTAGAGTAAACGTGGTTATCATATAAGAATCTCTCATCCTAAGGCTTCTATTTTTTCGCTCCTGTCTCGATTTATTAAGGCCTCACCTTCCCGTCTGTGCAAAGCGTTTCCACCCAAAAGAATTAGCATTAAAATGTTCGTACAACCTTCAGGGTCACGCTTATTAAAATTCACTGTCCTGAGGGCTGTACATTCCTAAATAGCCACGAACTATGCGTTTCATTGGCTAACTCTGCATTAGATAATTACGAGTTGTCTCCCCACCCATACTGCTGAATTATTATGCATACCAATCGAGTCATAAAAAAATAAAACATGCATTTGTGCTTTAGGCAGTTGGCTCGCTGTAAAAGGCATGGGAAAGCGTATTTTGCATCCGATTGGTCAGATGCATAAATTCCTACGTAAACTCTAGTCGTGTAAATACTGCCCCAACCTTTGTGCTGGCAACCATTTTCGCCCGAGATACGGACCAGCCTCTCCAACTGAATTGTGAGTAATATACTTTCAATATTTGTCAAGTCATATCTTAGTTTTTTTAATTTACAAAAGTTTAATACTTTTTATTGAGCTCTTAGTGGGTTACTGCTACATTCTAAAATAAGTACGTGTGTTTTCTTTTTACTTGTTTAGTATGTAAACATTAGATATTGCAGGCGATGGGGCCGACCAGAAATGTAGCACTAGCATTCGCTCAATGAAAACAGATTAATGTTTAGACTCCATAATTTTAAATTAATTTTAAGTTAGAAGTGAGGTAGTTTACTTAATACAAGCTTGATCGAAAATTATTACGGAAAAATGTGTTAGCTGTGTAACAGTACGACATACTAATTTCTTTTCAATTGTGTTAATACCGCGGGTTGGTCGAAACTATATCACTTTTCTTTAGAGCCTTTGAGACAGATTCACTTGACACACTTGCTCGACCATTTTCCGGTTCACCGTAAAAAAAACAAAAAACCTCTATATGTTGAAAAGTGGCGACGGAGAGTTAGCTTACTCGATCACCATGCGATAGCCAACAAAGTCGACCATCGCATTCATCGCCTATTTTAAAACAATTTACCATCGCCATTCATTATTTCCAGTTCAGTTAGAACTACAAAAATTGAAGGACGTTGTAAAATAAGTCGTATGTTTTTTTTCTTATTTACTGTTTAGTATGTAAACACAGTATGTAGGCGATGGGGCCGACCAAAAAGCTCAATGAAAACAGTTTAATATTTAGGCACGTTAAATAATTTTTGTTATTAAGACTTAGCCTACGTTGTAAAATAAGTCGTGTTTTTTTTTTCTTTTTTACTGTTTAGTATGGAAACATTACATATTGTAGGCGATCATTCGCTCATTGAAAACAGTTTAATGTTTGGGCTCCATAATTTTAAATTAATTTTAAGACAGAAGTGAGTTAGTTTACTTAATACAAGCTTGTTTGAAAATTATTACGGAAAATGAGTTAGCCCTGTGACATTACGACATACTAATTTCTTTTCAGTTGTGTGAATACCGTGGGTTGGTCGAAACTATATCACTTTTCTTTAGAGCCTTTGAGATAGATTCGCTCGACACGCTCGTTCGACCATTTTCCGGTTCACTGTGAAAAAAACAAAAAACCTTAATACTTTTGAAAAGTGGCGACGGAGAGTTAGCTTACTCGATCACCATGCGATTGCCAACAAAGTTGACCATCGCATTCTCGCCTATTTTAAAACAATTTACCATCGTCATTCATTATTTCCAGTTCAGTTAGAACTACAAAAATTGAAGGACGTTGTAAAATAAGTCGTATGTTTTTTTTCTTTTTTACTGTTTAGTATGTAAACATAGTATGTAGGCGATGGGGCCGACCAGAAACGTAGCAATAGCATTCGCTCAATGAAAACAGGTTAATGTTTAGGCACGTTAAATAATTTTTGTTATTAAGACTTAGCCTACGTTGTAAAATAAGTCGTGCAAACTCTTTCCTCGGATTTCTTTACTCATGACCCTCAAATTCAGATTAGTATGTCGTTCTGTTCCTGCAAGTGGACTATAAAGCATCCACCCTACACCCCCACCCACCTCTCCCCCTCTACCCATTATTTCGTTAACAATTTTGGAGTGTGCTAACCTAAGACTTCAGGTTGTGTTTAAAATCGCGCATTTGTTCAAACTTTATATATGTTGAAAAGTGACGACGGAGAGTTAGCTTACTCGATCGCCATGCGATAACCAACAAAGGTTTCCCGCTTTCCTTAAAACTCAAATAACATCGTAACTATTACCGAAAAAGTAACAACACTCTTCGCCCGGACGAACAGGGCTTTGAGTGCCCCTTTTCCCCTCGAGATGGGGAGGGAGGTGTTAAAAGAGAACGCCGGTGAAATGTATCGTCAAAATACTCCCGGCAAAGTTTTCTGTTTCACTCAGAGTTAAAAATCACCATAGGCTTTCACACGTAACCCTCATAGACTTTAACATGTAACCACCACCAGCAGCCACACAAAATCTCATTCAGTCAAGAACCAAGTCACCATGTTCACACCCTTACTAAAACTCTTCAATAACATTGTGAGTCCCATACCTTTTATGTGTTAACCATCACCAGTCATAGAAAGAGCAAAGAGAAATGTGGTCCGAGAAAAGAATTTGGGAAACTACAAAATGCTAGAATGTAGGGCAATTTAGTTTTTACTTTAAATTACAGCCCCTAAACACAACTCTACATTAAAAACCGTTACGGCTATCCCGTACAAAGCCGTACTAAGTGTGCACAACGCCCCATACAAAACTTTCCCCCATCGTTCTAAAGTGTCGCACAACATTCCCATACAAAATCTCCCCCCCCCCATACTAAAGTGGGGCTGAGCGAAGAGGGTTACGAGTGACCCCTTCCACTCCATCAAAATACTCCCGTCAAAGTTTTCTGTTTCAGTCAGATCTAATATACTAATCGTTTTTTCTTTTTCAGTCAAGGTGTAGATGAAAACGGAACCAGTCTTGATCCAACAACCACACAAAATCTCATTCAGTCAAGAACCAAGTCACCACGTTCCCACCCTTACTAAAACTCCAATAATATCGTGAATCCATACCTTTGTGTGTTAACCATCATCGAACATAGAAAGAGCAAAGAGAAGTGTGGTCCGTTTAAGAAGCTCCGAGCCAACATCCTTTTTACGTATCGCTCGCTCCATAGACTTAACATTCTTACCGTCGTTTTTGGGGGGTCCGTGAAGCCCCTGATATCCCCAATCGACATACAAACCATTACGTAGCAGTTGGACGCAACAAAATATAATTTACCTCCTCCCCATACAAGTCACCACACAGCCATACTGGCGTACGTACAACATTCAATACAAGCCATCCCACCATACGTACAACAACCCAATACAAAAATCCATCCCAACAGAACATCGTAGTATGTCCTGCTAGGGGATATGTTTAACACGATGGTTACTACAACCCAAAACTAAAATGTACACAACACTCCATACAAAACCAACCCATAGTTAACCCCAATACTAATGTGTACAAAACATCCCATACAAAACCTCCCCCCCCCCCCACAATGCTAAAGTGTGCACAACATCTCATATTGTCATTATTGTCAGTCAAAAAAATGCTGATGATGACTAGCCAATGCATACGATATTGTAATACTAAAAAACAAGATATTACTATCGAACCTCCAAAAGCTTTCTCTTTCAGATGAAGACAGAACTATTGTCAATAAAATAAGGTTTTTCTCTTTCAGTCAAGTCAGAAGGTTTTTTCTCTTTCAGAGAGAACAGATGAAGACTAACCATACACATCATACTAAAAACCCCATCACATAGCCACCACTTTTTTAAGCCTTCTAAACCGTCTACTCTCAACAAAACAAGGTAGGTATGGTCCAAAGTCAAAGTACAGATGAAGAACAAGAAACAATAAAAAGATCCCCGCCAAGTTTTTCTCTTTCAGACCACCCAGTAACCCCCTTCACGTACGAAGGGCACTCTCCAGCCCTCGCGCTGCTACCCATAACCATAACCCCTTCAACAAAGAGACTTTTCGTCATAATACCATTCTCAAAAACAAACTGTCAAACCCTCCCATAGAGAATAGTAGGTGACCGCCGCGAAAATGGGGTAAGAAAACCACCTTATATCACGATCACCAAACATGCAAAAACCTTCCTGCAAAACCTTCCCGTAGGCTTCTAAAGCCTCCATAATACCATTCTCAAAAACAAACTCCCATAGAGGTAACCGTCACCCAAACCAGTATCAAAAAACCCTTATATAACGATCACCAAACATGATATTGCAAACAAAACAAGACATAACTATCGCTCAAATGAACCACCAAAAGCTTTCCCTTTCAGGATGAAGGCAGAACTATCGTCAATATAAAAGGTTTTTCTCTTTCAGCCAAAGTACAGACGAAGATGAAGACAATGCTATCGCGCACACAACATGGTCATACTAAATGGAAATATCGTTGGGAAGAGTTAGCCCATCGATGGGCTAGGACTAGTTTACTTAATTTTAAGATAGAAGTAAGCTAGTTTTACTTAATATTCTTCAGAGAAAACAGATGAAGACGCTTCGTTGATAAAAGTCCTACCTTTTTTGTTTACTAAAATTCTTCCATTTCCCACGTTAAGTTATCAACAGATTGTCTTTCCTTATAGACAACAGCAAAATCCCTCTAAATAGTCAAGTACACACCCATGTCCCAATCTTATCGTGTACACAACTCACCATGCTTAAAACTATAGCATTGAAATCTGTTACGACGTGTGCAGAGCGTTAGCCCACTTCCCAATACTGTCGTGCGCACAACTCGTCATGCTAGCTCCTTCAGCATTGAAATCTGTTACGACGCGCGCAACATTGCCGAGCGTCAGCCCAATACTAGCGTGCACACAACAACTCCATACTCCAATACTAATCTGCACACAACAACGTCATGCATTGAAATCTTCTAGCATTGACATCTGTTACGGGGAAAATTTGAAATCTTTCAACTTGAATTGCATTGGAACTGTTATGCGTTGAAATCTCAAATAGCATTGGATTAGTTACGGAAGAGGTTTGTGTACCCAAGTGTAGCATTGTTTCTGTTAGGAGCCGTACTACAATCCTATACTAACCCACGGGAGTAGTACCCTTAACTACTGACACATCTAAATAATTTGATTGAAAAAGGGAAAAATATATCATTAGATCAGGAAATTACGAAATCATTCAAAGTTTACACCCCAAAAATTAGTGAAAAGGTAAATGTTCACTTTGAAACTATTGTGCCAAATTTCAAAATATTGTGCCGGTTTGGTCGCCCTACCTCCTTGGGGACATTGACCGGCTTGAGTCCGTACAGCGCTGCTTTACACGTTCCCTGCGTGGACTTCGTCAGTTGTCACCTGGGCAAAGATTGCGTATGGTCGGTCTCGAGCCCCTCGAACTACGACGCCTCAAAGCGGACTTGATCCTCACATTTAGGATTATCCATGGCATGCTACCCTTGGACCTACCTTTCTTCGAACGAAGTGCTGTCATTAATACACGAGGGCACTTTCTGAAATTGAGGGTACTGGGATGCCACCTTGACTGTCGGAAGCATTTTTTTACAAATCGTATTGTGGCCCCATGGAACTCCCTCCTCGAGACTGTGGTGTCGGCGAGTTCGCTGGGTTCCTTCCGAAGGATGCTGAGTAAACTTGATCTTTCCCGTTTCCTTGTGCGCTCCTATCAGTGATGCCATTTTGAATTTTTCTTCTTTTGGGACCGGTGTTAGTGGCTGCATCAGCGACCCTTCCGGATCCCCACCACCTATTGAGGGGGTGAAACCAATTATTATTATTATTATTATTATTATTTACGTACCAAAAATCAATGAACAACTTCTTGCAATAAATCTAGTCAACCACAAACTAGACTAAATACCGTTAATGATACTATTGCATTCTTCCAATGTGAACGCTATAAATATCGCTATTTATAACTATATTTATAATGCTATAAATACAGTTATAAATATCATTAAGGATATGAAAATTAAACACTCCTCGGGATATGACAATGTTCTGATGAAGCACATTGTGTGTTCAGTTGAATATTCGTGAAACTTTATAATGAAATTGATTAATTAAATTATCCATACTGAGATTTGGCCTTAAGAACCAATGCTATAAAAAGAATAGTAAGACAACCTTGACAATTACAGACCAATAAGTATTTTGGCAAACATAAAAAAAATATTTGAAAAATATTTCTTTAATAATATTTTAACATTTTTAAATAAGCATAATATTATAACGAACAAACAATAAGGGTTTACACAAAATAGATGTATAGCTGACACATTAAAGGATCTAAACGAACTGATTGCTAAAGTCCTAGATTGTGGAAAGTTTGCAAAGGCTGTTCTTGTTGATCTGCAAAAAGCTTTTAATATTGTAGACGTTGATAATTTGTTAGATAAATGTCAAAAGTATGGTACCAGAGGAAAATGTCACAGTATCTTAAGAAGCTAAAAAATAATTGAAAGGCCGGTACAAAAATTAATCATGATTTTAGTGAATTCAAAGATATAAAATATGGTGTCCCACAAGGATCAGTGCTGGAGCCACTTTAATAATAATAATAATAATAATATTTTTTGCTCCAGAAAAGCAAATGGTAAGAGAGGGTCTCGAAAGACCACTTATGACTTACCAACCATTACAAACAAGATATAAAATGGTAAAACAATCAGTAGCAATAGCTACTTTGTCAGGTAACGTAGACATATTATATACAAATTTAAAAACACTATTCAACAATAATAGTTAAAAACTGGTCAGTGTAAGCATTCAATCCCAATTAAAATCAACCCCTCAATCATGGGCAAAATTCAGTAAGGAGTAAATGAATTATGTATGTATGTATGTATGTATACTATGTATCATATATGTATCATGTATGTGAATGATGTCAAATCTATTGTAAACTGTGATATTTATAATGTTTGCAGATGACATAATTTCGATTTCTACTGACATTGATTTAAATACTATGAAATAAAATCTTACAATGGATTTTGAAAATTTAAATATGTGGTTTATATCAAATGATCTGTTCATAAATGGTAACAAAACTTGTACTACTGACTTTCATACAACTCATAAGAACTTTGTTTCAAAACACCTGTTTGTTCATGCTGAAAATTGTCATTGGAAAGTGTACTGTTGTCACTCTTATGTTAAAATGCAAAAGGAAACAGAAACCAAATGTTTAGGCATGCACATTAACAAATTATGGAAATTAGTCTGCTATGTTAACAGCTTAATTAATAAATTGAGACAAATGATACTGTTCTTCTATAAAATAAAATACTTTCTGAATAGCAAAAATAAAAGGATTGTTTATGACGTCATGGCTGCTAGGCACTTAAGATACGGCGTTGAGGTGTACGGGTTTGCGCACCAATGTACCAAATTAACCTTCTTCAGAAGGTCCAAAACAAAATAATTAAAAGTAATTTTTTTCAAAAAGGAACACAAATAAATCAACCATTAAATTATTTCAAGATAATACAATTTTAAACATCTAAACTTAATATTCTATGTTAAAATTTTGACAAATTATTATGATTACAAATTTAGAATAAAAGAGACTATTTTTTTCCGGAATTTTTCCGAGTTTTGTTGACATTATGGCATTTCACAGTACGAAAATTAACGATGTTTTTAAAGAGACTCATATAATTAAATTTCTTTGAACAAAAACGTTAAGATTGAATATCCTTTAATAAAGAATACTTATGGATTAAAACACAAAGGCTATTATAGACCAACTACATTTAATAGGTTGCCAGTTGAACCAACAAATTTGGAAAGTATATGAATTGTATTTCCATTAAAAACTGGACACTGGATAATAAATAGATTGGTTACCTATTATCTTTCTAACAGTGACTAGATGTTAATAGGTTATCTTGTTCTTGTTTTTTT
>JAHWFP010044874.1:92060-127358 GCA_023313725.1 Lithobius niger | reverse complement strand
GTTTGTTCATGAAAACCTCCTCGAGCGAAGAGAGATGATCTGGAAAATGTGATCTGGAAATCTAGATGATCTAGATTATGTGTATACCAACATAAATTACAAGTGATGTGTGGTTCTTGGTGGTTACACTGATTCAGTCACGCTTCTGAGAAAATATTTGCGCTGATTGAGTGAGCGAAGCGAACGAAAATCATCGTTTCTCATCAGAAACAGCGCTTTTCTGATAAATTGCCTGATCTTTTTGCTTCGAAAGATGCAAATGTTGGAATGATTTATGGTTACCATTTGTTTATGCAGTGAAGCCTTCCGAAAAACACGTACTGCACTCTGACCATTTGCTTGGTCGTTTTAGACGTGGAATGTCTGTCAGCAGCACAAGAGTTGCAGGATGAGAGCTCCTTGAGTGTAGCGAGACGAGGCTGAATGAGCGAGCGAAGCGAGCGACTCCGCGAGTCATTATTATTCTCTCACTAGCCATTCTCAGGATATCGGCTCATAACACTTTAGTTGGATCATCCTGTATAATTCTCAGTACAAACCTGCAGTGTAGCTTCTATCTAATAGCCCTTCCTTCTTTTCCATGACAAAAGAGAGAGCCGTTAAACCAACCGCCATGAAATAACAGATACTCAGTATCATGCCAGGTGCCATGTATTCTTTGTAATCGGGATTGGCACTTCCATAAATAGGTTCACCAAACTGAAAAGATAATACCATTTAGTTACATTAAATTTGAGTGGATACTCGAAAACAATATTTTAAAGAAGTTTTAAAATGTTTATGTGCCTGGCCTGCAGCGCAAAGCTCTGGAGAACACCTGCCTCATAGTAACAACGGTACCCTGAAAAGTTTCTATTTGAGGGTAAACCTATGTCGGAATCCAAAGTCATCGTACGGATCATCTTTTAAGCAAAATCAGTAAATGCTGAGATACAACAAGTTTGTCGCTTAAATGGTAAAAAAAATCTTGCAAAGGCTTAACAGAGTAAAAAAGTGTTACAGTCACATTACATAAAAGCAATTTCAGCAAGGTACTGTGACCCAAATGAGCGTACCCCATATGTACGCATACTTACAGTTTCGAGGAAAACAGATGGATTTTTTTTTACCCTAACAGACACCTTTGTCAATGCTAGAATGACATCTCAGGATTTCTTAAACTGAATATAATATCCTGGAAAATGACAGAAGTTCACTTCTTTGTGAGTTTACAACAAATGGAGAAACGTAACCAGACGGATCAAATTCGCGGTGAATTGTCAAGTACTGAATCAGCTAACCATAACTGGGAACACTCCAATACTCCTAGGACACATTTCATCGTCATTTCCGACAATTATTGCACAATCAAACGTTTAATAAATTTTCATTCCCTACTAATTCATTTAACCATCCTGTTTTTGTTATCAATTTTGCCTGGGACACCATTGGTATTATCGTATGAATCGATACATTTTCATCACTCAGTTCAGTCATTGCGATCACTATATAACAAGATACATTTCCCGTGGGACAGAGTCCATGTGGTTCCTTTAGACTGCTGATGAACACCATCGGTTAATTGTTTTGATGCCTATGGGTGCAGTACACGCATTAAATGTACTCGCTGCCAGTCCCTTGTGTAGCATTCAAACTGCAAGGCAAAATACCCAACATTACGAACACCTTCAAAACCAATAACTTCAAAACAATCGCTATTATGTGACTGCCTTCCATCACAGGGATCAAAGTGCCATCATTCTTTTTTCAGCGATGAAGTGTTACTAAGAGGATTAAAGGCAGCCTTCTACTGGTAGAGTGTTTCCAATCATTTGGCGTATCCACACGTTTTGCACAAGTATACGTGAGGACTAAGGATGATCACACATGGGGTATAAGCTCGGGAAATCGAACAATGTAATGCACATTACTTCCCCAGTCAGGGGCAGCATGAGGCGGAAATTTCCGACTGGAACTCTATATTTTTCCGAAAAATTTGACGACCTATTTTGCTATTCCCCAGCAAAAATGTTCCAAGGTTAAACCACTGTTTATGATCATGGTTTGCCATTGTTAAACCAATGGTAAATTGGGACCAACCATTGTTATCCAAAGATTGAAACATGGTGAAAGTGTCCTGTTACCATGGTAACTAGTGATCATGGTTTTGAACGAGGTTTAACCAAGTGTAAATTGGGACCACCCATGGTTTAACCATGTTTACCTATGAACTACCCGTGTTTAACCATGGCTGACCATGATCAATTTTTGCTGGGGTTTACCAACCCTTTAAAGGCACATAACTTTTTCCGGTATATTTTAACAGTTTCAGTCGATACATTACCGGACATAGTTTTATATAAACTGATTTACCTTTCATTTGCTAGTCTAAAGGTATGATGCCGATATCAGATGTGGCGCGTGAATGTTATTAACCTTGTCTTAGACCAATCGGTCCGTAATTCCCGCCACACACCGCTAGCAAGCCTCTGCTTGCTCAGAGAGCAATGCGCGCTGTGGCCGTGTGAACTATATTTTAGCGCAGATGACGTATGAGTAAAGCAACCACGACAGAGGGATTTATGTGCCTTTAATATTGTAGTTTCGTCAAACTCACATTTTTTTTTATAAATGAGGTCCATTTTTAAAAATCTGCCTTTTGGTTAGAGGGGTGGCACAATCTCTCCACCCCACCCCCCAAACCCGTCTTATTTTCAGCCATGTCCACCGTTATGTTACAGTTTATTAAAATTAACATTCACCAATACTCGCTCATATTGGGTTGCGGCCCTAAAATTACTATTGCCATCCTTTCTTAATGATCAAATACAAATTTACAATAGTTAACGATAGTTTACAATAGTTAAGAGATACAAAACAGAAAAAAAAAAGAAACCAAGTGCAAACTCCTTACCAATATCAGCAAAGTCGTACCGATACCAAATAATAATGTAGCGGGACTTTTTAAGTTATCAATTTAACTATAAAATAGGGGAAGAGGTGTCTTACCTGAACAGGAATGTCACCTTGATGAGGATTCAAACTGTAGTTTTTTAGAAGATCCGACGCAAAATCTTGGAAAGCAGTGAGAAGTGTTCTTTGTAGGGTATAACCAACTTGCTGATCTACAATACGAACAGAACGCTCTTTTGAGTTATGTTTAAAAGATGCTTACTGGGCAGGGGCGGACCATCAGGGTGTATAGGTGTTCAGCTGAACATGGGCCCTGGCTTACGAGGGGCCCTGCATGGGCCATGCACATTACAAAATCAGAATGCAGCATTGAAGATGAATTTGAACGAAAAAGCCACAAACCCACAAAAAGCAATTAAGCCGGTAGCCAACAATATTCCATAAAAAAAAACCGCATAATAATTAGTTTAGCAGCACCACGAATTGGTAGAGCAGCCTTCGGGCTTGATTATCGCGTACGCCCTGAAGCTTCTATGCCAGTTGGCCTTGCAGCAGCAGCTGCCAGCTAGCTTGAGTTTTTTTTTAAGGTAGGAAAATATTTTTTCACATTTTTTATAATTGTTCTTCTATTGGGGGGGGGGGGGAGGCCCTTTTTGTTAACTTGCACATAGGCCCAAAGCGTGCTTGTTCCGCCACTGTTGCTGGGTGTGGTAGATCTGCAAAAGCATATCTTGGTGCTTTATTGACTCAATTCATCTTGGAGTAGTTGTCCTAACCACAACAATTGGGGATTATAATTATAAAATAAAAGTTTGTTAAACTGGTAAGACAGTTTTGTGTAATAAAAGCAGCTATGAAAGACAAAGTAGATAAAGCTAAGAGTGCAGCAGCCGAAAAATGAAAGATTCGCAGTTGGCTAGCCAGTTCTACTTCTTTCTTCTTTCCCGCTAATTCAGTCATAGTTCAGAGCCTTTTTGTGAAACGATTTCACAAAAATGAAATGCAGAATCATAGAATCAATGATTTGTGTCACTGTCAGGATATAAAAGCCACATTTTGATTGATTTGTACAATCACCTAAATCGTCTGATGCCTGTCTCGTAATGTGAAGGAAATCAGACGGGAATAATCAAATAAGAAGGCCGAATGAATGATATGCATATTCATAAGTGGCTTACTACCCTGACAACAGGACACAATGGTCTTCTCGCATGGTATAGTCATGTAACAATCAGTTGCCCACACATACAGTGTCAGTGAATCTAATTAAGGCTGAAATAAAAGTTTTCCATGATCATAGTTCTATTTTCGTATAATAACAATCTCTTACAATATCTTGAAAGTGCCAGTGCAAGCAGACCAACAGGACTAGAGGGACAGTCGAAAAGTTGGTGGCCAGGGGCCATTTTTAAAATTTGTTAAGGCATGTAGGCCACGGAGAGTCAGTTAGAATTTCCTGATTCCCCCACGCAAGAGCTTGCCAGTTCACCTCGGAATGCAAGTCAGTGAGTGTGTTTTTTAACTTTGTGTTTAACGTAATTTCATACCAACCTGTCATATCAAGTCTAACATGGATACTGCTTTCATTTAAAAGGTCATCAGACATTTTTGTACCAGGAAAGTTTCCTTGCCTGAAAGCAAAGCAGATGGAAAGATAATGAGTTACGCTCTGCAGCAAATATTTTGCACAATTTCAGTTAGGATTGTTAGGATTGTACCTGTGAAGAAAAGCAGTTGTAAAGTTATGTCCTATAGTAATTGCTCCCCAGGCATTTCCATCCAGCACCATGTCCTTTGCCGCTGTTTCGTCACTAACTAATACCTTAAAAATATTATTCATGAAACATTTAACAGAATAGTAATTATATGCATACAAAACAAACGCAAATATACAAAGTGTTTATGCATAATAGCAAGAATTTATAGGGTTTGGGAGGAGTATTTGTAACTCTAAAAAGTCCCTACTGAAACACATTAGATTCGTCCCTATTAGTTCAGTCCGAGTTTTCAGAGGGCGCCACGTGTTCAATCTGGTATTTTTTGCTCATTTTTCAGCCCAAATCTAAAGTAAACTAAATTACAACTAAGCTAGGCTAAATATTAATTAAATACAAGCTAGTTCTCTCAATGGGCCAACGTATTTATTTGATTGGCCCGCCACTTTATTGATCTAACGTAATGTCAACCTACTAAACCAATATGTTGGTAGCACTTTATTGAGCCAACGTAATAATAACGAGCTAAACCAATGTGCTAGTATCCCTTTATTGGGCCAACGTAATAGCACCCTTCTAAACCAATGTGCAGGTAGCACTTTATTGGGACAACGTAATATCAACCTGTTATACCAACGTGTTGGTTGCACTTTATAGAACTAAAGTAATGGTAACCTGTTAAACTAATATGTTGGTAGCACTTTATTGAGCCAACATCACAGTAACCAGCTAAACCAATGTGTTGGTAGCACTGGAATGGGACACTCCAGTGCTGGCACTACTATATTGGACCAATGTAAGAGCAACCTGCTAAATCAACGTGTTAGTTGCACTTCATTGAGCTAACGTAATGGTAACCTGCTAAACCAATATGTTGGTAGCACTTTATTGAGCCAACATCATAGTAACCGGCTAAACCAATGTGTTGGTAGCACTGGAATGGGAAACTCCAGTGCTGGTACTACTATATTGGGCCAACATAGGAGCAACCTGCTAAATCAACATGTTAGTTGCACTTTATTGAGCTAACGCATTGGTAACCTGCTAAACCAATAGGTTGATAGCACTTTATTGGCCAGCATAACTAGTAACCAGCTAAACCAATGTGTTGGTAGTACTGGAATGAGACAACGTAATAGTAACTTCAGCTAAACCAATGTATTGGTAGCACTTTATTGAGCTAACGTAATAGTTACTTGCCAACCCAATGTGTTGGCAGCTCTTTATTGGGACAACATAATAGCAACCTGCTAAACCAAAATGTTGGCAGCACTTTATTGGGACAACGTACTAGCAACCTGTTAAATTAACATGTTGATGCCAATTATTGAGTCGACATAATAGTAACCTGCTAAACCGATGTGTTGGTAGCACTTTATCGGGACAAAGTAGGAGCAATCTGCTAAATCTACGCCTTGGTAGCACTTTATTTAGTTAATGTCATAGTGACCTGTTAAACCGATGAATTGGTAGCAATTTATTGAACTAACGTAATAGTAACCCGTTATACTAATGTGTTAGTAGCACTTTATTGGGACAATGTAGCAGCAACCTGCTAAATCAACATATTGGTACCAATTACTGAGTCAATGTAATAGTAACCTGCTAAACCAATGTGTTGGTAGTACTTTATTTAGTTAATGTAATAGTGACCGATGCTAAATCAACATGTTGGTGCCAATTATTGAGTCGACATAATAGTAACCTGACCGTATTGGTAGCACTTTATTGAACTAACGTAATAGTAACCTTTTACACTAATGTGTTGGTAGCACTTATTGGGGTAACATAATAGTAACCTTCTCAACCAAAGTGTTGGCACCACTTTATTGGGACAACGTACTATGGTAAAATCCACCCACATTAGTCAGTGGAGAAAGTGTCGGCGACGCGACCAAAGCCTGCTTATCACTGATCTGTCTGTATTCATCCGCGAGCTCCAACTCAATGATGCAGAAATAGCATAACAATTCATTTACGCGAATATTTTTAATGCTAATAATTTCACATTTTTTAGGCAGTGTTGTCCTATAGCATGTCTTTACTGTTAATACATTTATTGTTTAATCTTTAATCGTGTGTGTTATTTCTGCATTACCAAATTTTATTAAACAGGAACGATTTCTCTCTTTCAAAAATGTTCCTGAAAAGAGCCGTATTGGTTTGACCTTTAAAAAGACCGTTTTGAGGAGCGTTAGAAGCAAGTGGGGTATGATGGAGGGGGGGGGGGGGGGAGAACAAACTGTAACGAGTGTCTTACTTCAATCCTTACATGACGCTTTCAAGCCAAAGTTGTCAAACTTTCCAAAACTCTTCACAGTCAAGCCTGTTCAAACACTGATTTCGTGTGGCCAGCAATAACGCACGTTTCCTTCTCCCCCCCCCACAAAAAAAACACAAAAATAAACAATAGCCTATCGTCTCGTTCAATGACGTTCGTTGTGACGCCGACGTTTATGAAAAGCAAACTGCAAATCCGGAGTGATTCGTCTCATTGACGTCCGTGAGAAATCGGTATAGAATCGTATTCGTTTACAGCACGTGTCAGTTTTCAACAGGTGCAATGTCGTCATTTCGACAAAAATCATGAATTTTTTCCGAATTGCTGAAAGTGTAAATTCGTCGCATTTTACGTACGTGTGTCCGTGCATTGCAGCATGGCTGTCGATTGAGTAACAGTTGTGATCGTACGGTGTGTTCGCACCGTCAATTAATGCACACAGTTCACGGTTTGACAACATCGTAGTATCGACAGCATTACTGCATCCAAGCTTGCATGTCAGCTTTACGTTAACTCTTCGTTGATATTTTTTCCTCCTTCACAGAATGGTATGAAGTGTTATCCATTGTTCGGATTTCGTTTGCGTGGCGCAGTCAAACACCCAAAATTTACTATGAACTCTGTTCTACAACGAACGCCGCCCAGCAATCGTGTTTCTTTTGCAAATCAACGAATAGATTTCTTTTGATCATGTAGGCGCGGTTGGCTGTAGACATTCATTACAGTTGGCTTTTGGGAACTCGAAAGGCAACTGCAGAAGCCATCGATTGAGCTATTGTTGGCATCGCCGCCATCTTGGAACTACTTCCGCTTGGAAGACCAGTGGCTGTCAAGGTTGGCGATCTGCTAAAAAATGCTAATCAACTATTTTCTTTGTGTTTCATGAGAATGATGTATGGCCAAGTACCGTACTTGAATAGTTTCTGACATCGTTTCATTCCTAAAACGTTTTGGTTGATGCTGGGAAAACACGTACTACGTTAAGCCTAACGTCGTAATACAATTTCAACGCAAGCGTGAAGAGGCTCTATCGCATCGCTAACTCTCTCTCTACTGACTAATGTGGGTGGATTTTACCATAACAACCTGCTGAATCAACATGTTGGTGCCAATTATTGAGTCGACGTAATAGTAACCTTCTAAACCAATGTGTTGGTAGCACTTTATTTAGTTAATGTAATAGTGAACTGTTAAATGATGCTTTGGTAGCACTTTATTGAACTAACATAATAGTAACCTGTTATACTAATGTGTTGGTAGCACTTTATTGAGCTAATATAATAGTAACCTTCTAAACCAAAGTGTTGGCAGGAATTTATTGGGACAACATATTAGCAACCTATGCTGAATCAACATGTTGGTGCCAATTATTGAGTCAATGTAATAGTAACCTGCTAAACCAATGTGTTGGTAGCACTTTATTGGGCCAAGGGAATAGTACCTTGCTAAACCAATGTGTTGGTAGCACTTTATTGGGACAACGTAGGAGCAACCTACTAAATCAACGTGTTGGTACCAATTTATTGGGCCGACATAATATTAACCTACTAAACCAATGAATTAGTAGCACTTTATTGAACTAACGTAGTAGTAACCTGTTATACTAATGTGTTGGTAGCACTTTATTGAGCTAGCATAATAGTAACCTTCTTATCCAATGTATTGGTAACACTTTATTGGGACAACGCAGCAGCAACCTGCTAAATCAACGTGTTGATAACACTTTATTGGGACAACATAATAGCAACCTGCTAAATCAACGTGCTGGTGTTGAATTATCAGGCCAATGTTAATTACCAGTTCCACCAATATGTTGGCCATTCTTCATTGGGCCGGCATGTTTCATTTTTCACTCCTCAATATGTTGGTGGTGCTTCTTTGGGCCAAGGTTTTTATTTATCTGCACCACCAAATGTTGGCAGTCCTTCGTTGGGTCAATGTATATCTTTATCTGCTGTACTAGAAAGTTGGCCGTCCTTCACTAGGCCTACATGTTTCTATTTCATCTCCACCAGTATGTCGGGCGGCCTTCGTTGGGTCATGTATTCTTTTGCTGCTCCTTCAATACGTTGGCCATACTTTGTTGGTCCAACGTATATGTTAATCTGCTGTACCAGCAAGTTGGCTGTCCTTCGCTGGGCCTATGTATTTCTATTTCATCTCTACCAGTATGTCGGGTGACCTTCGTTAGGTCAATGTATTGTTTTGCTGCTCCTTCACTATGTTGGCCATACTCCGTTGAACCAACGTATATCATTATCCGCTGTACCAGCAAGTCGGCCATCCTTCGCAGGGCCTGCGTATTTCTTTTTCATCTCCACCAGTATGTCGGGCGTCCTTCGTTGGGTCAATGTATTACTTTTGCTGTTCCTTCAATATGTTGGCCATACACCGTTGGACCAACGTATTTCTTTTTATGTGCACAAGTTTGTTGGCCATCCTTTGGCCGTCCTTCATTAGGCCAACATATTTTGTTTTAACGCAACTAAATTTCAGTGCTGGTTTAAATAATTATTCAATGTAAAATAGGATTGTTTAACCATAAGTAACATTACTTTCGGTTTACATAAATAGGATTGTTTCGTTGAGGGCTTCTGCTCCCTTGTTGTAGCAGCGGTGTGGTCGCGTGTTAGGCCTATTTCTGCGACGCAATTTTCGCTTCATTCCGGCGATCGGCCATCTGCCACACCGTTGACAAATAGACCTCTACACTATAAAAATAGAGGCCAACACTAATTTTGGCAAACAGGCCTCTAAATACAAAATGGATTAACTTCAAAATGGATAAATATAAAACTGGAGCATGATACCCTAGGTGAAAAGAGCGTCAGGGTTGAAACACATAGCCGTGCTATGCACCTGTCTACTAGAAGTCAGACCTGCAAGATCGACGCAGCATGCATTCACCGCTTAGTGTCTTGCGTATTACGAAAGGATCGTTAGTTCGCAAACAGTATACTATTCGTTGAAGTAACCATGCTAGCAGTACAGAAGTACTATAAGTTATCACAGGTGAATACAAATTAAGGGTAAAATCAATTGTAAAAAAAAAGAAAGATAAATGATATCAATTTATAGTTATGAAGGAATCTGTACTTGTCTAAAATGTTTGGTGGGTACTACCCTGCATATCTAGAGGAATCACCAATGATATAATAGATACGTAAGTCACTCAACAGGCCAGTGCATTCCATATTGTTGCATTCCTTATGTTACTATTACTTTTTCTGCACTTCCTGTTGTTTTATTTTATATATTTTATAAAATAAAATATATAATATTTTATTTTTTGTATATATTTTATTACTCAGGATAGGGCACACACAAACAACAGAATTTGATAGCATTATGATGCAATAATAATAATATTAATAAGTAAAAAGTGTCAGCGAACCAAAGTCCAATATGGGCAGGTAACAACACAATTATGTTTCTTCACAAAATAATTCATGAATACCAGGGTGTCAGATTTGAAAGAAACTGGGTTGTGTCGTTGTATGGAAGGCTCCTTAAATGGAGAGAAAGCATTTTATGGTATCATTGTGAAGTATATACCGTAGATGCAGAAAGTTTAATACGTGGTTACTTGGATTACAGGTGACAAACACTGCGGCTGTGAGATGGCAAAACATTGTCATACTTTGGATGTTTGACACACTCCCAGCCAAAGCCATGGCAGCAGACATTGTCATACTGCAGGCTTCCAAAAATATATCAAACCTCAAAGTTTTATGGGGTTTGCCCCCCGAAGCCCAACCAGCTGTGATGCCTCTTGGAACACTCACTGAATGGTTATAACTTATCAAATGCCAAGCTCTTTCGTAAAGCTATTCCCACGAGTAAGAGTTAGAAGGTTAAATGATATATATGAAAATTGCGTAACGCATTTGATATCACGACTTCACACGGGCGAAAAGCTTGGCGGGAATCCTTAACAAGTTTTTTTTTGGGCAAATATTAGATATTTTTGGTCCACATTGCTGAAGTCTATTTTTCTTAGTAATTATGAGATTGAAACACCAACCTAGTTTTTTTATTTGTTGGCTTTCGTTAGATTTTGAGGGCGGCAGTCACCTTTTTCATAAGATTAGCATTTCTTATTAGTACTGCAAATACACGGATTTATTTAATGTTCAGTTTGGCATTGTTGCATAATAACCATGTTTAAAACAATGTAAAACAATCAATTTAGTGGTTTGGAGCTCCCTAACCCCTGAACCACTTGACCAATTAGAAAGGTCCATACGCAAAGGGTACATCTCCAGAGTAATACCTGTAAAATGAGCTAAGAACCAGCTTTATTCACCGCATGGAAGAATTTACTTTCGTGATACAAAAAAACGTTAGTAGTACGTAGTACATATTTAGGCAAATATCAACATTATTCACATCGTTTTTTCAACAAGAAAACGTTAAGTTGTGTCAATATTAATAGTGACTTTTATGTTGTCAGGCAACCAAAGTCTCCCGATCCAACAAGTTTCAGCCTTTTCTGTCGCATTGTTATTTATCCTCAGATGGCTGAAAACAGCCAAACTACATTTGCTGTAAAGACGCAACATGTCTAGTGGTCGCCATGCTCATATATATATTTTATCTGGATGTTATCGTTCTATCTTGGTGGGCGATACACTAGCATGTGATTTGATAACTTCAAGATGCCTCTTACCAACAACTGCCTCATAGATAACAGCTGTGGCTCTTGTGGCAAGACCTATATGCATGGAAGTTTGCTACAAATAATATAATGTTAAGACATTGAGTAGTGATTACTACACATAGTGAAAAGGTTGATAGGTGTAACACTTAAGACCCTCACAAATTAGAACGTTTCTAAGGAAACTCTCTATAGAAGGGATTAGTTAAGGTGGCATGGTTCAACAAACTCAGACAGAAGACTTACCTGTATGACAGTTTCTTTCTTGATGAACGATAAATAGTCTTGACCAAATGATCCAGAGTCATTGTTATACACAGCTACGTTTACGTTCTTCGGATCACCTCCAATGGCCAAACAGAATAAGATTATTTGGATTGAAGGAATGATGAATTGAAATACAAGAAAACTGAAACAAAACAAGACAATTTTTCTAAACTAGTACTTTGCTAAAGGCTCTTGGGGAAAATGAAAAAGAGCAGATCCTCATTGGAGTACGTGCCCACAAATATGGAGAAAATCTTCTCGGAAACAGCGAACACAATACTGACACGCCTTTGCTGTTAAGACTTTCTCTGGAGAATATCTAACATGCCAACAAGTTTACAGATGAAATCTTCACACTTTAGTAAGACGGCCAACATGATGAACGCTAACAATAGCCTTCATGGAAACTGCATTCCAGTTAACTAACAACTAATATTCAACAACTGCCTTCAAGGTGACCACAATATACAAGATAAAGTGATGTCAACAATATGCATGCTAATACCTTTTTGTTGTTTTATTTGGAAGCAACTTGGTACGCAGACTCTGGTACAAAGGTATATAAGGTGGCCGATATTTTTAGACTAAAGAAAACCCAAAAGCGCAACAGAGCCATCTAATTTTTTATTGTTTAAAGAGTGAGAAAAAGTCAAATCAAATAAATAGGCGTATAATTAACGTTGCTGTGGTGACGAGAAAATCTTGACTTTTCTCGACTCTCGTCTCGTTTTGACAAGAAAAGGTCGAGTTGATTGAAGGCGAGATTGAAATGAGACGAGAAAACGTGTCAAATGTCTTTGCTTTAGCTCAACTTTTACAGGGCTTGAAATGAGTTGTACCGCATTTACAAACAAGTCCTTCCCCTAGCTTCTTCTTCAGTTGTATGATGGCAACAGTTTCTGTTACGTGAGCTAACGAATTTTCTCGAACCTCAAGTGATGAACCTACTGATTATGGCCACCATTATCTTTTTTAAACTACGATTGTTCAAACTACGATAAAAGTACAAAGAAGAGTTTGAGCAAGTTCCTAAAGTATATCCTGCCAATCCCCTTGAAAGAGTTCTATTTTTACAAAAAATATATTGTTCCCACTGGCTAGTAAGTGTACTCTTTTGAATAATTTGTGTGTGTGTGGGTACATGGACATGTGATCGACACCCAGATTATCGACGGACAACTGGTCGACACCAGGTGATCGACAGCCAAGTGATCGACATGGACATGTGATCGACAGGACACATGATCAACAGGACAAGTGATCGACAGGGCATGTGATCGACATCCAAGCAATCGACAGGACATGTGATTGACGGCCAAATGATCGAACATTGTGTATATTTGTAGCCATTAAGTTCGCTATAACGTTATTGTTATATATTTATTGGTGATTGAATTGTATTGGTATTGTTGTTGGGACTATTGTTACCGGCTTACGGGTTGGAAGCTGGATGCAATGTTTTTGCTGGTTGTATACTCTATACTCGGGTGTATCCCAGGAAGCTCTTGAGGCTAAACCTTGCCCGTCGTAAAGATTAAAAGCAGATGTTCTCACGGTACGTGGACTCCGCTCATCCTCTGTAGAGTTCTACAGAACTCTCAATATTTAAAAAAAAACGTAATTAAAAAAAATGTTATTTTTATTTTAATTAAATTTTACTTAGAGGCCGGTTGCCACCAAATTAGTACTGCAGCATCTAGGCCTATCGAGTTCTCTCTCGCAGGAAGCAACGGAATGCACAAAGCAAAACTTTTAAACGCAACAAACAAGCCACGTAACTCCTTAATTATTGAGTAAAAATTTGGTGTGTCCTCGTTCACCTGGAAACGAGCTGTAAAGCTTAACGATATTAGTGTCACTAGATGGCGCCAGAGATATTTTTTTTATAATTTTCCTTGATGCCATCTAGTGACAACAGTGTCGTTAGTCTTTATAGCTTGTTTCCAGGTGCACGAGGACGTACCAAATTTCACCTCAATAATTAAGGAGTCACGTAGCTTGTTTGTTGCGTTTAAAAGTTTTGCTTTGTGCATTCCTTTTGCTTGCTGCGAGAAAGAACTCGATAGGCATAGATGCTGCAATGCTAATTTGGTGGCAACCGGCCTTTAAATAAAATTACTTATTCAATTTCAATTACTTATTCAACTTATTGAGTCAATTTCTTTTCATCAATGAATAACTGACAAAATATCGACTCGTACCTAACTCTTCCCAACTCCCCCTAGCAAAAAACTGACAACTCGCAAATAAAAGTACTCGAACAAAATAGCATAAATTGGAGTGTTGTTAGACCAGCGAGATTACAGGCGGAAAAATGGCAACGGTGAAAAGTCTTCATGGTGGTGACCTACTGACCGATATTGATTTATTTTTATGCATGAGCGGAGGTTTTATTAAGATTTATTTATATTTTTTAAAATTAAGATAACAGTAAGTTTTGGGGTGATACCATGTTTTTTTGGTCGAAATTGATTAAACATTTTTTTTCTTAGAGCTTTATGAAATGGAAATGGCAATCTAGTTTTCTGGTCCACTTCCTTTTTTTTTTTTTGCTTTCGTTCCATTTGAGGACAGCAGTCACCTGTTTTTATGTGAATATTATTTGTTATTAGTGTAGTTTTATAGTATATAGTTAATATAGTAGTGTTAATATATGCATACAATGTTCGATCACAGGCCTTCGATCATTTGGCCGTCAAACACATGTCCTGTCGACCACTTAGACGTCGATCACATGTCCTGTCGATCATTTGCCTTGTCGATCATTATGTCCTGTCGATCACATGTCCATGTCAATCAATTGGCTGTCAATCACCTTGTGTCGACCAGTTGTCCGTCGATCACTTGTCCTGATACCTGTGTGTGTACGTGTGTGCACCTTGCTGTAAAGCAAAAAAAAAAAAAAAACCCAAAAACTACTTGTGGATATTTCTCATTATTGCCTCAAGATACGTAAGGCAATTCAAATACCGATGGAACGGATGATTTACTTCGGTTTTCGTTCATTATCACTTACTTCTTTTTAACGCAGTACCAAAAGTGTTATGTCGGCGAAACGAAGAGGAAAGTTCGCATAAGGGTCAATGAGCACGCGAAAGCCACCTCTAAGAGAGACAAAAGAAGCGCAGTTGCCATCCACAGACTGACAACGAGGCACGAGATTGACTGGGAAGGAACGAGAGTGATGCTTAAATCCAACTCCTACAAAGAAGCACACCTCCGTGCCTTTGAGGCAATTGCTATCCAACACTGCCAAGACAAAACAGTGGCACTTATGAATGTCCAAGACCCTGCTTTTAAGCAGATTAATAAAATTGTGACTCCCGAACTGTGTGAAAACTGGAGACGAGGTGGAAGAAGTTTCTCCCTCTTACAACAGCGACACATGGACACATGCGGAGCTTGACAGCAGCAACCTGGAAAGTTGATACATCGATGAAGGGGGGGGGGGGAAGAAAATTGGAATCATCGCGTTCGGTGTGGAAGTAGGACAGTTGGTGCGTGTGCGTCTCATTGCCCAAGCCTGAGGAAGAATGCCAGTATAAGCATTCGAAAATTTACTAGTAAGGCAAGATAGGAAAAATACAAATCTATTTATTTGTTTAGGTCTTATCATACTGTCTTATTTACTTCATTGTCAAGTGAGATGTATGTCCCCACTCACATTCACACATAAAAACTCAAACGTTCGTCACTCAGTCTTCTCAAAATGTGAGTGTACCTTTTGGTTTTGGTCTGGACGGCGTTCCTAAACTTGACCATGAGCCATCCATGCTGACACACATCGAAACTAAACTTATAATTTGTTGTGTTATTCCCAGTCTTTTAGCAACATCACAAAGAAAAAGTTGAGAGAGTAGAGCAATAACGAGTTGAGACGAGATTTTGTTCTGCTCGAGACAAGACGAGAAGTCACAAAATTTAAAACTAAAAGTTGAGACGAGACGAGACTTTTTCAAATCTCGTCTCACCGCTAACACTACATGTAATTAAGTTCTGGAAAACACAATTATCCGGCCGAGCGATAGATCTAATACATTACTAAAATGTTTTGCCTCGAATGCACAAAGACATCAACTAAAATCAACTCTTGATAGTAAGTGGCGAATTTTCTAAAAAGTTTCCAAGTCTGTCAAAGGCAGGCACCACTTATCGCAGTCAAACGAATCACACACAGAAGCTAGCAAAAGAATCTTACACTTACGAAAAATCCAATTATCGCCAAAATTGTTTGAGAGAGCAATTTCATCATCGAACTCATGAATTTCATGCACTAAATGTGGAGAATGTAGCAAAAGATTTAGTATGAAGTTATATTTGACAATGCACGCACTCATTATATATAGTGAAGTGAAAAGAAATCGTCGAAATGTAACAATTGTATCATGCCGTCAGACAGAAAATGCGAATATTTCTGAAAATGTTTGAGGGAGGAATTTCATCATCGAACTTGTTTCTTTCATGCACCAAATCTCCTTTGTCATGAAATTTCAACTAAATCAGAATGTCCAAACAGACAGACACATAAAATCCAATTTCAGTCGAGTAATTGATCTCGCTGGCTTCGCTTACTCGGCCAATAAAATTTTACGTTCAAATTTTATTTTAAAGTAAATCTTACCCTAGTTGTCGTTTCATTTTTATCAAATTCTTAACCACTAGAGCTTTGATCCTGAATAGACTTGGAAGGGTTGCCCAGTATGAAGAAGTTTCTTCTTTCTTGGGATGGTATAACAATTCCGTAGATTCGTCCATGTCTTCGACATTGTTTCCTACTATGGTCCCATTATTTTGCTTAGATTCATATTCCTGCAAAAAAATCCGTAGACGTTTTTATTTAGGCAGTGGGAACAGATGAGCACATTTTCAACACCATTACGGTCATACCACTGAGTATATCCCACTTACTACCATAGTGGAAGGTGGAGGAAGAGGGTGTTATCGAGGAATAGGGGGTATTACCGGTGTTAACACTACCTCTTCCTCGGCACTTTCCCGATAATACCCCTTCTTCCTTTTCGTTGCAAGCATGTGCAACTTGCCGAGGTAAGCTTAAAACAGATTTCAAGTGCTAGTTAGGGGCCATTCAAAAACCACGTGGCCGTTTTTTAAGCCATTTTTACCCCCCCCCTCCCCCCTGTGTGGTCATCTGTGGCCAGATCTAGGATCCCCCAAAAAAACCATGTGGCTCATAGACATACCCCCCTCCACGTACTTAAAACAAAAATTACAATTATACGCTTTCGACAAATGCGTTACCACTTCAAACAAAATTTGTTATTGTGCCGTACCAAATTTGATGAATTGCTAGTGTTCGATATGAGAAACTCAACGACAAGTACCCTCATACTCCACTTTCGCTTTTAATACATGCAGCTGTTTGATTCGTGTGAAATATTTTCACCAATTTTTTGGGCGATCTGCAACAGCTGCTAGACTATAAACTTCATCGAGATTTGTAACTGAGACGGAAAGTACAAAATTGTAACCTAATAAGCTCATTATTACGTAGGCCATCACTGCATTGAATTGTCCCAGTGAAGCACTTGACATTTTAGCAGCACACTATACAGGGTGTCCCAAAAGTCCGAGAACACCCTCACAACTTTTTAAGGGGTTGAAAGAAAATAGTGAAACTCTGGCAATGTAAATTTGGTTAAAGGATCTACCTTTTCGTACAACCAGCATTACGCCAGCCCCCCTTGGGGGGCCCCAGGGGTCCCAACTCAGAAGTTTTCAATGGAATGAGGGGTAAAGGAATATCTTATTTGAAAGGTCTTCATTAGGCGAGTAAATTGCTGCAACGATAGCTTCGATACGATGAGCCCATCCAAAATGGCAGACGGTCAAACAATAGGAATTTTCTCTACATTCCTATGTCATACTCATGTTAAAGTCGTCGTAAAGGTACGTAGGTGGCAGTAAAATGCTTCGTTCAGTTTAGTTCGATCACACCTACAACGTCTTTTGCGGTTTGAAATCAGAGTGTAAACCTTAGTACCTGCCCTGTTCCGGAGGGGTGCTCTGCCAAATTTTTCATATGAAAATATATTTTGTTTCCTAAAGGTCTTACCTCCCCGACTCCTTTTCAATAATGAAAAGGGACACCCTGTATAGATGAATTTAGTACGAGTGACGGAAACGCAGTCTTACGTTGTTGAAGATTTCTACGACAACCCCCCCCCCCCCCCGGTATCTTTCACCACTATGCGGGAAATTCAGTTCGGTTGACTGGGGCTGAGACGTTAAGGTCGATATAGGAACAATATAAGGCTGACTGAGTTGCTATGTGTAGAGACTTCTGATACGGTAAATCACCAATCCATTGGAGATAAGGCTTTCCCGTCAATGCAATAGCCACATGGTTTACTTGGAAACCCCCCCTCCCCTCACTGTGGTTACTTGTGGCCAAAAGCTGACCTACCCCTTAACAATTGGCCGACCACGTGGTTTTTGAATGACCCCTTAACGGTCGTGTCTTTTGACTCTACATACCACTTTATAACTTTTTAGGCTTGCATCTTTTAATTTTTCTTCGGCGATTTATTGACATAAGTAATTTTAATTTTTGCCGTATTAGTCTTTTAGTTTTTCGATCCCATTGTAATTATCAGCAAACAATTAAGAATTAGTATAGGAACATACACAGTGCCAGGTCTCCGCAGATTTCAGCAATGCGTGGTTGATGCGGCAGTTTAACGGGAGGAAGACGCAGCATCGCCTATTCTTCTCATTGGAGACAATTAATTTTATGAACTGACAGACTATTAATGAATAATACGTAGCATTACGTTACACGTATTAATAAACACAAAGAATGTTTAGTCTTTTGTTATTCTTTATTTTGAATTGGGATATACTCCAACAAAATAGCCTTGTGTGGATAATATGACTAAAATATTTTCGCACTCAGCCTGTAACCAGACTAAAACTAGCTCAAGCTAATTAATTTAAAATTATGTCCCTTGCACTACATGCTTGGGATATAACTGCAAAGTAAGTAGCATTCGTTAGTTTTAATGTCAGGTTACAGGCTTTGTGCGAAAACAGTAGCCGTATTATCGACAAAACTCTAGGGCTATTAATACTGATAACTAACCATGTACTGGAACTAACAGATAATTTTTTTCCTCAGTGTATTCAACACGTTTTTATTTCGACGTTGTATTCCCGCTGAAAATACCACTCTATCCTCGTGTAAGTATACATAATTTGTCTCAATCACTAGTTGCATTCTCAAACTAATAAAAACATAACGAAAGTGGAAAGCAATTCAAACAACGAAAATCATACAATAGAAATAATGCATTACTGTAAGGCATCTTTATGCAGTTCTGTTTCGTTGGAGTGGCATGACCCGGATTCCGACTTGTAACCCACTCCAAATCTGGGTCATGCCACTTGATGAAACGTAATGGTGGCTTACTGAACGACGTTATTACTAGTGTACGGTTTTCGCTGTCTGGCTCGTTTTCCTCTTTCCTTTTTTTTTAATTTACAAGCAATCTGTGTATGTTTACTGATAAAAACATTTTGCACAATTTTTTCTTTATCAAGTTTTGAATGGCAGTGCATGGCAAAGATAACTTGAATTATCATTTTATCAGGATAACAATGGACAGGGAAGAGGAATTGGTAATATCTGCCAGTCAGGTTCTATTACCAGTACTTGACTTTTGCACCTTCCATCAGTCTTGGTGCCCTCACATTCTATTTTGTACACCCAGACAGTTTGTTCTACCAGAGATGTGTAACACTTATTCACTAATTCAGCTGATAAAGCAGCAATGCTACACATTAAAACCCCATTCAAATGCTGAATAACAGTAGTAACTGATAAATAATAAATTACAAGGTGAATGGTTGCTGAAGCGAACGGTCAACATTATGAGAATGCAAGGAATTTTCACAATGAATTTTCTTGTATTCTATTCTTTTTATTTTTTAAAATATTTTTTTATAATTTCTGTGAGCTTTAAGTCAGACGAATTTAATGCTTGTGTGGCTGAACCGGCTCAATTCGGAACATTACCAGACTTTTTGAGAGAAAAAATATCTGGTAAAAGGAGGAGCCAATCCGGGGATTTGAACCGGGAAACCTGCGATTACTGTAGGGGCCAAAAGATTGTCCAGAATAGTTCCCATAACCGCTGAAGAAGCATGGTAGCCTTCACGCTAACCTGGCTGACAGGGTACTTCTTGCATTTCTTGTATTCTCAGAATGAATTTCTTTCTCACTGACGTGAGAGAGAGAAAGTAAGGACAACCGTTCCGGCTGGTACTCACACCCAGGACATTCCCTTTTGAGGCAGATTTTCTACCAGCTGAGCTACTGGGGATGACCCCCTGGTTACAGGCTACAGCTGAGCTTAGATGCTGTTCAACCTTTCGCAGTGGTGACCTCAGTAACTAATTTAATAACTATTATTTTTATTATTATTATTATTACTATTATTAGTATTACTTTTAGAGATTTTCATATATTTTTTAATTTTGTCTTTTATTTTGGTTTAATTGTTTTATTTTATTTACTTTTAGTATGGACATTTTTGGGAAAACAAAGTTTTATTGTTGATAGCTTTAATCTTGGAAATTAACAAGCAGGTTTAATCATTCTAATAATATTTACAAACATATGTTTCGAAGATATTATATGTGTATACATTTATCTCTTCAAATACTACTGTATTCAATGTACAGACAAGTTTCTTCGTAAACTTCGTGCATTTTTGCTGAATAAACTAGCTGATTATTATTAAATTAAATAAATTAAAATTATTATTATTATCATTATTATATAACTAACTTACTATAGGACTCGGTTCGACGCCATCCTTCTGGCAAAGTGTGAGAAAAACATCTTCTAATGTTGGCAACTGATGTTGGTTGAGCAAGTACTGAGGTTCAGCTTCTGCCAACAATTTTCCATTTCTCATTAGTCCTACCTGTTTGATCCAATTTAGGGTCCAAGAAATAAACATTAAAACATTAAAACATTAATATAATTAAATATAATAAATTCAACCCTTTTTAGAATACAGTAGGAGTAATGACTGAGGAGAGCTACAGTGTAAAGGACAGAGTAAACACTGCCAGGCTGTCCTTTAAAATGATAAGTATTAACCAGAAAGGCATAGGTTGTTCTGGGGAAAACAGAAAGAACATTATACAGGAGGAAACCACAGTATGAAGCCTAGAAGTTGGTGTATTCTTGTAGGGAATAGAAGATGGAAGCAAAGTGTATGGTTGCATAGGAGTAGATGGGTTTCTAGAGAGCTGAATGAGTGAAATACGCAGACGAAAAAGTTCACAGGCGACAAAGAGGTCCAGCAAAGACATGTAAAAAAAAGAGTTTAATACAACGGGCTCCCGTGCCTTTGAGTCCTTTCTTTAACCAAAAAAAAAGCAAGATAAAAACACTTTCGTTTAAACGGGACGGAAAGCCAATGGGCTCGAGATTGGTTTTAATAAATACGGATGCAAACCTATTTACGTTGCCTTTTGGACTGATACGTCAGACTGCCTCAGAGGGGAATCGAACCCGGGACCTTTGAAATCAAAGGCCAAGGTCCTACCGCTGAGCCATACACATGGCCATGTCAGTAGGGCTCAGCGGTAGGACCTTGGCCTTTGATTTCAAAGGTCCCGGGTTGGATTTCTCGCTGAGGCAGTCTGACATATACGTCCAAAAGGCTACGTAAATAGGTTTGCATCCGTATTTATTAAAAACACTTTGGTTTACTGAGGTTGTAAGTTAATTTTAAGGCATTGCACTTATTGAAGTTGTAAGCATGAGTGTTTTGAACCTTTCTTTTGAATTGTATGTAGAAGTCTACAACTGTATGAAGCAGAGAGGAATGTATGCTGTAATGCATGGCTTCAGCTAGGAGCATGACAAAGCTGCAAAGGAGTAAAGCACAATGTGTAAAAGTCTATAACAGTGTGAAGCAGGGCAGTCAATATTATTCTGATAGGAAGAGAAAGAAGTCAAGTTTGTATACATCTCATTAAGTCAAGGTATTGTCCAGTAGAGAGTGAAAGAACAGTGTGCAGAAGTCCAGGTAGTAGAAAGCAAGTAAATTGACCTATTGGTCTACACAAGCAGGACACATACGTAAAACTGGAATTTTGAACAGCAAAGCAATGCGCAAAGACTTATCAGGGAGAAGATCAAAAGAAAGTGTGCAGAAGACTACAACAGGAGCAGGGAAGTTAATTAATGGCTTCTGTTAGGGAGAGAAAGAAACTATATGTGTATAGCACAAAACACATAAAGGAAGTCAGGGAAGTATCATGGAGAAGGCGAAGAAAAATGCACCGAAGTTCACTGCTGTGTGACAACGGATAATTTTCATATTTTCTTCTTCTATGGAAAGATGAAAATTAAGTGTGTGGGAGGGCTGAACAGGCAGGACTATACAGAATGATACCTGGTTGGGGGGGCCTAATTAAGGCCTAATTTTGCCAACAAGAGGTTTTGCCAACCAACTAGTTACGGCAATCATGGAGCAGTCAATTCTTCAGTTGGGTCCCAACAAAACCAGCTAGGACGTCTGGGGAGTGCTGTACGCTCCCCCATAGGTGCCTTGGACTTTGAAGCATTTCACTCTATTTTAGTTCCTGTTTCTAGCTTCTCAAGAGCTCATTTGGAACATACTGTCAATCTACTCTTACCTTAGACAGTCTTCAGTATGACAGTTTGTCAAAACTCAAAAGGGCAATTACATCCATTCTGACATGCATGTTTACTTTTGGATCACTTACACAATAACTTAATTTCGGTAAGAATACGTTACGTACCGTAGTCCGATACAACAATTTAATTACTGCATAACCAAAACACGATACGGAAATCGCCATTGTTTTGCTGAAAGGCGCTGAAATTAATGCCGACAGATGGTGCTTATCACTTTCGACTCGCAGCCGAATGAGATAGCTGTGTTGGCTGTGAGTAGCTCTAGCGTCTGATGGCTTTTACTGGCCATTATCATCGGCCAGCTAAGGCCGTCAGATGCTTGAGCTACTCACAGCCAACAGAGCTATCTCAGTCGGCTGCGAGTCAAAATCGATAAGCACCATCTGTCGGCATTAATTTCTGCACGTTTCAGCAAAACAGTGGCGTCTCCGTATCGTGTTTTGGTGATGCAGTAATTAAATTGTTGTATCGGACGTACGTAACGTATTCCTACCGCAATTCTTCTGTTTAGTTATCGTGTAAGTGATCCAAAAGTAAAACATGCATGTCAAAATGGATGTAATTGCCCTTTAATTATTACTAAATTCTGATTTTGGGGGGATTTGCTTTGAAAATTAATTTGGTATCAAACTAACTGAATAGTGCTAGATGAAGAAAAACAACGAAGTGAACATTTACCATTTATTACTATGATTTAAACAACGACACTTTGGCAGGAATCCTGAAGAAATTTTGTTTTAAGAAGATTTAGATTACGTTTCTGCATTAATTAGAACACCTTTTAAATCGTCACAGTGATGGACTAACAGAAGAAGCACTAATACCAACTAAATGGCTGGTACTACAATCTAAATCTACAAACTAAATCTGTAAGAACCTAAATTTGTAGGTTCTTACAGATTTAGTGGATGTTCCTACAATACCTAGCCTTTTAAATCATGGCAGTGATGGGTTAACAAACGAACTACTATCAAACAAAACAGCCAATTCAATTTTTAATTTTGCCAAATACGAAAATTTCTCTGAAGTGTTGGTGGGGAGGATGAAAGAGAGGATAAAAAAAATGGTGGGCAGAAGGACATTAGCGGGAAGCAGGGTAGTCGACGAGTCACAAAAGGAGGCGAATTGTGGAATCTGAAGGGGTAAAAGAAGATGTCCGTAATTGTGGATGTGGACAGACAAGTAAGCTGACCGGAGCCATGGGTCAATACTCTGTGAAACAGCATTTGGGCACTTTGTTAACATTTGCAGTATTTGTTCCCTCTAGTTGGGGGGAAGGGGGGAACTATACAAGTAAACTCCGAGAATCTTGCAATAGCATTTGTAGCCTGCCCTTTATTTCCTCAAATTTCCTCCAATTTATCTTTCCCCCTTTTGTTTATTTTTTTGGGGGGGGGGGGCCGGGCCGCGGATTCTATCCATTGCTATGAATTAAAAATTATTTGATAAATTCAGTCAGTTTATTCGAAGGTAATTTTCGGCTTTTCAGAACACAAACAATCTACAACCTTCGAAACTTTATAAAATTTGAGTAGTTTTTGTCAATTTTTTTTGTATTATTCTATGATGGCTTCATGCCTTTATATCTCTCCTCCACAATTTCCTCATTTTTTCCTCTTTCCTCAGTAACCAGGTTACAAGGTTACATAATATTCTCGAACCCCGTATACAAGACATAGAAGTACACAAAAAGTAGCGACACAAAATAACTTGTTTTGTGCTTTTAATGCTTGAAGACAACCCCCATGAGAGTGCAGAAATAGTGCAAATTTTAATAATAAAATGACCGAATTCTATTATTTATGGTGTCAACCCTACTTCTGGCTAGTTGGCAATATTTTACTCAAAGAAAGCTGAAACAAACGTCTGCCAGAAGTCTACCATTGTGGGAAGCAACAGATTCACTGGATTCCTCTAAGGGTAAGAAGGAAACGAAGTACGTAGAAGCCAGAGAGATTAAAGACAGACAGATTAGACAAATTAGAGCATTTGCAAGGAAAAACCAACAGTAACGGTTTGGTGTGGCCCACTACTATGTTAAGCGGAGCAACAAAGCCAATACAATTTTACAGTGAAGAAATGATGGGCACAGTGAACTGAAGAAATAAATTGTGCCACCATTTGGTTGCTACGTGTTTGGGGGAGACAGTGGAAAAACTGGCATAAATCTATGCTAATGTAAGGTTGCGTGCACAAATTAACATATAGTTGAAAAATGCAAATACATGATAAACAATATTATTTTGAAGCAATGTGCGATGTAATGTAATAACAATAAAGGAACAAAACCGCACATAGCATCTGAAAGAGACAATGTTAGATTCTGTTATTTTGTGATGTAATACCCTCATCATACAATAAAACAGGAAAGGTTCCTCTTATGTGTTACTCAGTAAACAGAAATAGTCAATTGGCTCGAAAAGGTGAAGTCAAATCATGTGAATTGTTTTATTTTTTATTTTTAGTATGATGCAATGATGAAGTGGGTAAACTTGTGTGCTTTTCCAGTGATTTGGCACTTGTGGTTTTTGCTCACTACCACTGTCTTTTTTTGTGTTACCAACCCCGACTGCCGTCATCCCTACACATGACACGCTTAGTACCCAGTCAGGTGAATTCATCCCCAACCGATTTGAGATAATTTAAAGTTAAGGGGGAAAAAAGAGCCTTGTTTAACGGGAGTTTAACAACGAAATAGACCATGCAGTGGGCGATTTTTATGTTGTTTTATGCCGTCTACCAGTAGCGAAACAAAGAGTATGTTGGGCAAATAACGTCAAACTATACAACGTAAAACCTCAAAATGCAATTGTTGTTGTACTATGCATAATATTGAAATTCACTTTATCATTGATCTTCTTCACTAAATCGCATGATGGAAAAGATATTCACTGATCTGTACATCTGTCATCTGGACGATGACATCATCATCATCGTACAACATGGGGCAAAGGCCAAATTTTGTAAGCGGATTAACACCAGAAGTAGAACTTTCTGCTATGTTTGCGACACCAATTGTGGGAAAAAAAATTGAATGTAGCTAATAATTTTTAATCATATGGGTTTTTATTAGTTTTTATTGAATAACTATTCAGATCCACATTAATCTGGATGTTACATCAGTGGAAAGGTCTCGTCGAAGCGATTAAAATGGTGCATTGGCATGTCAAATTCAGTCAAAAATTGATGAAAGACAGAAATTCAGCCAAAATTTGTCCGTGAACTGATAAAAAGGCGTCACACGCTACGGGTTTAGTGACGCGTGCACTCCCGTTAAACAAGCATTTTTTTCGGCCCTAAACCAAAGGGGAACCATTGCACAATCTTTGCGAAACCACTCGCGCGTAAAGAATGCGGCAGGACCCATCCTTCATTACAGCTTTTCACTGTTTAACACCTCATCACATTCTATACTTATGAACATAGATTACCCCCCTCCTCCCCCAAATCATTAATCTGAAGTGTGCACTTCTCAGAAAACCCACTTTAGCAGCATTGCGTCATGTGAAAAAAACTGACAAGATTTAAGCTCACTCAAGGGTTACTGCGTAAAATGCAAGAAATCAATTCATTATAAAAATAACACCAAAAAATATTGCATATTATTCGCATAACGGACACCAACACTGTCTACCTAATTTGCAACACCCCTCAAGTATCTTCATCAAGCTCCTGCTGAAAAAGTAGTCCAATAACAGCAGAAGACTGATGAAGACACTTGAGGGGTGTTGACAATTAGCTGGACAGTGCTGGTGTCCATTATGGAAGTATAGGAGGTATTTTTGGGTGTTATTTTTATAACGAATTGAAGAGTTGTCGAATTCCACAGTATGCTGTGCGGCAATGTATTTCGGAAAATGCAAGACAAACAAATTTTTCTTTTTGCTGACACTAGAATGACGTCACAAAATGCTGCAATGTAACATTTGCTCTTCTACATGCCCTGTGCATATTGGCACCTTTATTGTTATTATATTTATTTACAGATGAATAAGTAGACTTCCAATGAACACATACCCTATTCGCTTGTCTTGCTTCTTCAATATAATGTGTCGTAATTATTACCGATACGTTTCCAGTTTTAGATATTTCTAGTAGATGTTTCCATATGCTTGAAAAACAAGTAAACGGGTGAAAAAATTATTCTATGATCTAATAATTTTACTTGCACTCAACCAAATTATTTGCATATTTGCTTACCCTTGGCGTAGCAACGGATCTACCCCAACAGTAGGTTCATCCAAAATAAGTAGAGGAGGTTCATGTAGGAGTGCGACTGCAAAGGACACTCGCCTTTGTTGACCACCACTAAAACAAAACAGTAATAAAAATTAAACATAGCAATGATGTAGTGAAAGTGAAATACAGTAATCAAGGATTCGAGTGAAACCCAGACGAAATGAGAATAGGCCCAACACCAATAACGTCTCATTACGCTTCAGGCCTGGCGGAAGCTGAAAAAAAAATAGTGGTACGGTGAACCAGCAAATCAATCCTATATTCATTTTCATATCTATCATCCTTTTGCTTCGGCTGCCACTGCAGCGAGGGTTTCGCTTGACGGAACGGAAAAAAGCGGTGACGCTCTCCCTACACCAGAACCGCCAGCCCTGTTCGTTTTCACATTATATTAGCTCGTCTTGACTCGTCTCGACAAATCTCAATAAAATTCAAGAAGTTTTAAAGGGGTCCAAAGGTTGCAATACATCGGGGCCCAGGAGCCTTGGGGATTAAAATTCACGACACAAGACTGCCAAAAAGGCAAAATTCAAGTGGAATAAACAACAAACTTAAGGCAAATTTAGGTAAACAAGTAACATGGTCCCATTATCGCACCCAGGGATTGCAGTGAAGGCCACTGTACACAGAGTAACCTTTATGATGAAGAAGATTCTTGTGGCTCGGAATCGAATCCGGGCAATGGTGTAGTTGTGCAGGAGTGCGTAGGAGAGGCGTACTGCTACTTTTTTTTGTCAGGCGAAGCGATGCTCTAGCACTTATTTTCAACAGGAGCAGGCTCATGCTGTGTTTTTTTAAATGGTGTTTGCGAGCAACCATCAGCAATTCACAATCTATTTGCTCTCTAGCATTTCTGCTCTACTTTATATATCTCTACTTATTTTTTTTTGCCGTACCCCATGGAAAAATAGTGTTTTAAATGTTAACACTGAATGTAGCAAAACTGATACACAGGGAAACCAACAAGCAATAAAATGGAATAATACAAAGTACCTTTTATCTTATTACTTTTCGATTTTTGGCCCTTCAAGGCAAACGTGGGTGTGGAGTGTTTGGGAGCTGTTGTAGCACCCCTACCGCCATTTCTCCTTCGTTATTCAACCACAGTTGCTCCGGCACTATTTTATTCAGCACTGAACTATTAAATCTGGGTCTTCCGATTTACACATCTATTGCACTCTCCGAATTGATGCAGAATTACTTATAAGCATTAGGTCAGTCACAAGTAGCGACGATAGTACAATAACTCTGTACAAGAATACACTGGCTGCGTAGACAAACGAAAAGAAAATGAAACTGTAGGTAAGAAGAAAGTAAGAAACCAATGTATTTCTTGTCCAGATTTGGTGGACGTATTGTGGTTTACCCCTGGTATCAGTACTTATGACCAACCTAAAGTTTATTAAGGCCATTTTGCATTAATTTGGAAGGTGTTGTGGTAGCTCAACTGTAAAAGCAGGCGACATGTAATGTAATCAGAAGATCCGGTTCGTGGAAGGGTTCGTACATGGATTTTTTTTTCATGTAGGCGGACCCCAGGTGCAACAATGGAAGTCTATTCATTTTTCTTCTTATTTGCAGCTTTCACGCAGGAAAATGTCAGCATTCTTAAATGTGGCTTCGAATGGCCAGAGAAGAAGCGTTATTAATCAATACGTCACCTGTATACCTTCTCACGAAAAGGATGATTTCTTTACAACAATCATCTCTTCACCATCATCACAAATACACTAGTCACAATAAGGACACTACATGGTAACCAACGATAGAGAAAATGTCATAAAAATAGAAACCGGTTGATCCGTTAGTAGAAATGGAAAATAACTGAATTAATTTAAAAGCGAGTGGGGCATGGTAAAGTTAATTTTTCAACTTCTCTTGAACTAACCCTCGGATCAATATTGCATAAAGGTTGTTTAAAGTAGGCAAGTTTGATACCCCCCTGTAAGTTATGGTGTTTGCTCCACATTCAAGAATTCTTTTCCAAACGCTGAACCGACCTTAAATTCTTGATGAGTCTCCATTCAGTTGGCAAATTCAAGAACTCAAGTAAGAACGTCGTCCTGTAGTTGACATGGTCTTTCTTCATGTGATTGAGCTGTCCAAAATAGTTCAACGTTTCCTTGATGGTCAATTCTTGAAACAGTGCCAGTTCCTATAATGATAAATTTCAGATATCTCACCTTATTAACTCTCCTAAAGACGAAAACAAAAGGGATGACATGACGGGTGTTTGTGTATTTGTCGTCTTCCTGCAGCATCATTTCTCTTTGTTTGCAAAAATAATGCTTACATATACAAAACTTTATGCAATTTTATAAGGATCTTTCGACTTTTAACAATCAGAAGAAAAATGAAAATGGGTGAAAGACAGAAAGCAAATTACATTGTCTGTTGGATTCGAATAAAACACGCCAACAGCAAAGCGGAAAATAAATGTACTGTATAAAAAATGTTGTACACAGTGGAAATTTACGGTGGTGCAGAAAAAAAAAAAAAAAAAAATAATAATAATAATAATTAAAATATTGCTTGCCAAGAAAAATTTGCATTCTACTATACAATTTTATCCAAAATATGTAGATTTTAAATATTAAGCAGCTGTACGATTACACCATTCTACTAAAATATTTTTTTGCCAAGAAAAGCTGAAGACATGATGAAATGAAGGATAAGAAATTTTCAACAAAAAACTTTACATCTTGCCGTTCACAACGAATAAATTTGGAGAAAAACGTAAAGATTGTAGCAGTGATCCGCACCTAAAATTCGTGATAAATTCTTCCATCAAGTACGGTACTAACAAACGGTCATAGCTATTCCTGTAATGGTAATAAATTACTTTTATCCCTTGCTGGAAAAAATACATCACTGCCTTAAGACGAGCCTAATTACATTCATTTAGTTTCATTAGGGATACCACGCAGTCCGAAGTCGAAACACAGCTTAACCACACTTGTGCTGCAGTTCTTCAGTTACAACACAAACCTGAAATTTAATGAGTAAAGATTCAGTTTGGTGCAAAAGGTTAGCAATCACTTTTGTAGAGAAAAATGCGAGGTGTAGAAAAATTTGTTCTTTAATTTTGGCCCCGGATGCACTTTTTTGGTAGGTCTGTTAATAAACGAGTTACAGGGCAAAACACCGATTTTTAGTCAACACGGAAGTCATTCTTCCAATATGACGGCCGTAGCACAAGTCGGATTTTTGGGAAATTTTAATATAATCAGTGTTGTAGTTTCGGGGGGCAATATGCCAAGTTTCAACTTTTTGGGGATTATTTCTGCAACAATTCCTAATTTTCTTGGACAACAGCATTACGTTTCAGAAACTCTGACCAGTAGGACATTATTAATTAGCGACCATAATTTAGAATGGGATAAGGAGACAGTGTCTTTTTTTTTTTTATCTGGTTTTATCCCTTAGTTTATCAGGGTGGCGTTCAAAGATTCAAGATGAAATTCCATGAATTTTCTAGGTTTACCAGATCAATACTGACACTTTTCCCTGATTTTTCCAGTTTTCCCAGATCAATACTGACACTTTTCCCTGATTTTTTCCAGGTTTACCAGATCAATACTGACACTTTTCCTTGATTTTTTTCCAGGTTTTCCAGATCAATACTGACACTTTTCTCTGATTTTTTTTTGGTGGAAGGAAGGTGCAGTACTGGACGAAAATTTTTTTTTTCTCATTTCACTCAAATCGCAATAACTATATTCACATTGCTTTGGCAAATCAAAAATTGCAGTGCCGTAACTGGTATTGGTAAAGAGCAGGAAAAGGCCACAATCTGCCAAACAAAATAAAAACTCACTGTTACGTCCCACATCACTTAGGCCTAAGGAGTTTTCGCTTTTATTATACATGAAACAAGGAAAAATGAAGTTTTTACTGCAATCAAGTGCAGGTTTTAGAGGTAAAAAATTTAATCCGAATTAACTCTTCTTTACGGGTGTAAGATTTTCCGGAAAATGTTCAAATTCCCTGATTTTCGGTAAATATTTTTCAAATTGTCTGATTTTCCCTGAATTTTCTAAACTTGATAAATTCCCTGAATTTTCCTGGTTTCCCAGGTAGAACGCCACCCTGTTTATTTATTTATCTTTTAACAACGTACCTGTGGCATGTATCCTATTTTGGACCCAGGTATGCCGGACTCCTTTGATCCGGGACGGTGTCCAAATACCGATATGGTTCCCTTATCATTTCTGATACGTCCAACTATACAACGTAGCAGAGTGGTTTTTCCGCACCCGCTAGGTCCCAATAAACCATATCTATATTGAAAGAACACGTAAAGAAGTAGTTAAAAAACAGTAGTCGCAGAAAAGCCGTAAAATGCACAAATCAATTTTAAGAAAAATAACAACAACAAAAAAACCCAACGTTCCGAAACCGTTTTCAAGCAGTAAAAGCAAAACAGAATCGTCGCCATTGAAGAAATAAGCAAAAAGTCCACGCACCTGCACCAGTCATACCATGCAATAAATGCAGAATTTTTTTTTTTAACGAAAAAACAACAAAAAAAGGAACCGTTATCCGATCCTTTCTTTTACTGGCAGTAGCTAAAACAATTCTTTGTTTGTCACGAATTTTAACATGAATTAATTCAACATTCAAAGTTCATCACACGTATCAACAATGGCTGGCCCGAAAACAAAGTGAAAAGAGCAATATGTCGTGTTTCTGTTTCTTGGTGCTGATGTAAATCAATGTCGTCGTTTTAGTATTTAATATTTGGATCAAATTTATTTTGGAAAACTTTATGATGAAATCAGCGATTGTTAGCCAGTGTGTGCAAAAATGGTACACACCGGCAAACCGGTATGATAACCGGTATAACAAATCAAATCAAATCAAAAACGGGATTGAAGCAACTTAAGCATGTGTAGAATTGTCATATAATAAACTAAGCCGTGTCAATTTGGCTAATCTAATGGCTAATTGGCAATCACAAACTTGAAAATTATAAATGTGAAAATTTATAGAGCTAAAATTCCTCCATATAAAAGGTACAGAGAAGATAAGAACGTTTAACCTTATGTACGTTCACAGTCCTCTAAAAGTTATGATATCCACCCAAAACCAAAACTGGTAGAAAAACCTGCCAAGTTTCCAAAAACGATTGGCTTTTGAAGGTAGTGTTATCATTCAACCAGGGAAAGGCTGCAAGGGTCAATCCTATTTGCCAACTTGAAGATTGCTATAGCGAGTCGCAATCTTCAAGTTTTCATGTAAAGGTACACAACGGCCTGCCTTTTAACATTCTGTGTGCTTTATAACAACCACGCGCAGCTTGCCATCTGCCCATTTACCAGCGCTAAGGTCGGCTGGGGTGGTAGCTGCGTTCCTCGCAGCGAAGAACGTAGCTGCTGTCTCGGTTGGCTTTGGGAAGAGTAGCCAAAACAGCATCAAGGTAAAGATTGTGTCGTCACAAACCGGAATGATTCTCGTATTTTAACATCACAATTTATAATTTTTTAGGCTAGTGTCTTATAATTTTGCTTCGGCGATCTATTGAATAATTAATTTTATTTTTTTCCGTATTAGTCTTTTAGATTTTTGATCCCATGGTATTAGAAAATTAGTATACGCACACACAGAGATGAAACGTCATGATTATTGTAAGAGCGCAAAGCATCATATACTGCGGGATGCAGTAAATACAGTTAGTAATTATTCAACTGAAAATCTCCTAGACGCCACATTTTAAAACGGAATTTTGTCAAGGGATTGACCAACGGTAAGTCAATAGACCTTTGGGGCCATACTTGATGTGGTGAATCGAGAAACATGGTGCTGGGAGGTATATCCCTATAACTTTCGAACTATTAGTCGGTGCGATTAACTTGGCTAACAGGATTGACCTTGGCAGCCTTTCCCTGGTTGAATGATATCACTACTTTCAAGGGCCGATCGTTTTTGGACACTTGGCGGGTTTTTATACCAGTTTTGGTTTTTGGTGGATTTCTGATTACTTTACCTGATGAAGCTTTGTCGTCACGAGCAATTTTCAGGGCAATATTACGCGTTGGGGGTCATAAACCAAGACACGAAACGAGAACAGGTGGCCTCGGTTCAACAGCCGAGGTTCACACACGTAGTACGTTTTAAGCTATACGGATGATGTAATAGCAGGCCGCCGAAAAGCATTCGTTTTCCCGACGAACAATTTTTTTTCTTGAGCGCACAAAAACGCAAAAAGACCCTTCTCCCCTCCGCCGTTTCGTCCATAATGAACTAAAACCGCCAAACTTTTCACCATTTAATAGCCACACACTCTACCTACAGACTAGGGAAAACCGAATTTGCAAATTCCTTCTAGAAGATTCAGAATCCACATTTGAAAATCTCACAAAACCAACCACTGCGCTTACCATTTCCGGCCGCCATTATTGAAACTCGATGTACATTTGTAATTTACTTTCGTTATTCTTTGCGGGCAAAAAGCCCATATACACTAACTTAGTTGTGAATTAGGAGTGGCTTCCTTAATTGGTACTTAACCTCATATACATGTGGATACAGACATTTTTAAGTGCGATATTTTTTTTTGTGTTGATCTGCAGCAACTCTTATGAAAAATTTCCACCAAGATCCAAAACTGTCTTTTAACTTAAAAGTTAAACATTCAACTTAACTAATGCGTTATAGCATTCACTAAGCTAGATTATTTATCCATTTTATACTTTATTAATAATTTTTTGCCCCCAGAACGCTACGATTAGTCCGAACCAATTCGACATCGGCAATCACTGGAAACGAATTTTTGTGTAAATATTTTTGCTTTAATTCTCCATCAAGCTCCGACAGTGACCATCCGAATGCAATAACTAGCTTTTCCTTCAATTAAAACAATATATCTTGCAAAGATCTGTTCCCAAAGCCAATCCAAAGTCAGTCTGTACGTCAAAACTCCGTTTCCCCCGTCCCCCCCCCCCTCCCCAACCTAGTTGTGGTGTATAACACTGCAGTTTTCAGTTAAAGCTTGTCAAATCTAATAGTAGTGATTTATTCATTACCCAAGCCAAACTACTAAGCTTTAACAAGAGCCATTTCACATAGTTTTCATGTAAATATTCAATCCATAGTCCATATTCTAATGTAAAGGCCCTTCCCAAAGTTCATGAGTTAAAAACTCATTTTGGCCTATCTTTTACATATCCCTACTCCTTCAAAAGGCTCTGCACAAAAAATCTTTGCCAAACCGACTTTCCCATCGTTCTCCTGGCCCTCCACCAATCAGACCCCGGCAGCACTTCTCGGCGTCCGCACTTTTGCAACCAAAATCCGCTGCTCCAGCATAAACAGCCCCAGTTGCCCTCCCTCTACAGCTCAGTCAGCACATCTCACAGATCTCACAAGCTAGAAGGGTCACGCCGGTTGGGAGTGGAGATGTCACGTCCGTGCTGGGCAAAATGGTAGTGGTTCGTATGTAACTAGTTTTAGCTTAAAAGTTTATCTTTAGGACCCCCCAATTCTAAATTTATAGTTTAACTTAAATTAACTTCTAGCTTGTAGCAAGCCATCGACATTTCTGGCCCCCCACCTTCCATAATGTAAGAGTAGGCATCTCTTTCCAAAAAGCCAAGTTCATTCTTTGTTCATTTTGACAAACTTAAATGTAAAACAAAGGGACGGTTTGATCTTAGTGGATTCGGGGAAAAATAACTGTTGGACGACTTGAAAAATAGTTGTCACATATAGTTGCAACTTAGCGGACGCGGTTCAGCTTGCTGGGTATTCCTGGATTGGAACCCAAGAAAAAATCTTCTTTTTCTAATCGAAATTTAAGTGTATTTGAGAATCAACATCGTTGTTCTTGTTTATTGTTTAAGTGAATTTCTAAAAATGTAAATTCAAGCAAAGTGCTTTTTCCAACTTGTTAAAAGCTGACTAGTGAACTAAAATGTAAAAGTGTTTTCTTATTCATTTTCTGATGTTTTAAATAAAAACCAAGAGTTTTAAACTTCAGGTTCGTTCCCTAGTGGATTAATTGTTTTTAATGTAAATTATTATGTAGCCCATTTTAGCTTTATACTTCGTTTAAACAGTTGAATAATTTAGTGGCAGTGATACATACCGGTAGCACAAAGGTTAGGCTTATAGTTAGGACACCGACGCTTCATTCCCCATGCCAGGACTGTAGCCCATCCTGTGTTTATTATCGTAAAAATTTGTAATAATCACCAAAATTTGATGCTAAGAAGTACTCGTTAACCAATGATGTCGGGGGCGTTACAAGCACCTCAGCCGTTGTAGCGTCCACCGTTACAATGAAAATTAAACTGTTTTATTGTTAACTAGAGGAAGCCCGTGCTATGCACGGGGCCGGTCACATTTCCCCGGGACATTTTCCCGACGACTTGTCAGACTTGTCTCCTTTTTGGCTGCAGGTAGAGTGGGAGAGTGCATTTTCAATGAGGGCGCAAGGAGGGGAGAAGTGGTTTTCCTTTAGGCTTTCCTTTTAGCCGGCCTCCGATATTATAATAAAGATAATATTTTAGTCCTGGGGAAAATTTTTGTCCAGAACGGGGGTGGGGGGGGG